>JAXCEF010000215.1:0-90456 GCA_037178605.1 Colletotrichum euphorbiae
GGGCTTTCTTAGGTATTATAATATTTTATAGATATTAGGTGAGGGATTACTTTATAATTACTAAGCCTCTTATTAATCTTTTGAGAAAAGACGTTAGCTTTAACTGGGGCGAAGAGCAAAAGACTGCTATAGATATGCTAAAGACTAAGCTTATATTAGCCCCTATCTTAGTCTCTATTAACTATATTAAAGGAAGTAGTGATATTTATCTTATTATTAATACTAGTAATATGGGTTGGGGAGGAGTTCTTAGTTAATTTATTAATTATTAATATATGGTCTCTCGTTTTGAGAGTAGCACCTAGTTAGGACCTAAACTAACTTATAATACTAGCAAAAAGGAGCTTTGGGGAGTTTTGAAGGCTTTAAAGAGGGTATGCAACTATCTATATAGGCGATACTTTATTCTGGAAATAGATACTTAGATACTAGTAGTATAACTTAATGGGGCTGCTATTAACCTTCCTGGAGCCTTAGTGATTTGATGGATTATGTGGATTTATATATTTAACTTTAAGGTTTAATATATTTGCAGCACTTAAAATATAGCTATAGATAGGTTATTTTAAAAGCTTAGAGGACCTTCTAATAATAATAATAAAAAGGCAGAAGGGGAAATTAACTCCTGGATTGATTTATAGATCTTCTTTGCGGATATTAAAGCTATCTCCTTCTTTAAGCAAGCTTAACGCTATAGGGATATAGAACGCATAGAAGAGGTTATAGCAGGAGATATTAAATAGGTTATTAATAATATAATATTAATCCCAAACTCTTTATTAGATAATTTATAGACTTATTCTTTATGCTCACACTAAATTACATACTATTTAATAATATAGAGAAAACTACTAGGAGTTTAACCTAACTAATACTATACCTTCAAGTTAAATATATTAGATTATTATATTTAGGACTGCTTATTATTTACTAGACTAACAAATTAAAAGCTAATCTCTAGAAGAGTAATTAATAATATAGAGATATATAAGATACTTATCGCAAGAGCCTATAACGAGAGCAGCTATTAAGGAGCATTATCTATATTAAAGAGACTTTCAGATCGCTATATATAGCCTAGTATATATTATAAGGTCAAGCAAGCTATCTAAAGCTGCCCAGACTATTAGAAGAGATAAGTATACTAAATAGATAACAAGAGGACCTATATATCGCCCAAAGAATTACTATTCACAAGAATTTCACTTAATATATAGAAGGTAGGTAAATAGAACCTAGTTAAGTCTTAAGACCTTTTAAGTAGATAGCCTGAAGCCTAATAGCTCAGAAGAGCTATATTAGCTGCTATTATAAAGTTCCTTTAGGAAGAAGTTATTTATTGCTACAGCTTATATGGAGAATTAATTGTGGATGGGGGACCTAAAAATAAGGATGTCGTCATTAAGTTCAATAAGAAGTATAACATAAGAAGGAGAGTAACTTCAGCCTATAACCCTAGGGCTAATAGAGCAATTAAGTCTAGATATAAGCCTATTGCATATGCTTTATTAATATAGACTAAAGGAAGAGGGGATATTAATTCTCGCCTATACTTACCTAGAGCCCTATTTATAGACTAATTAAGTATTTATATACTAACTAGCTTTAGCTCTTTTTATTTTTTATATAGTTTTAATTCCATTACCCCTATTGAGATACTTACTTAAACTTAGTAGGTTCTTAATTAGGACTTAGTAATAACTTAATAAGAAGAGGTTTAAATACATCTATAAGCCTTCTTATAACTTAATAAGGATTGTGTTGGTCTCACAAAGACTAGTACCAGAAGGTAGGGGGGAGAAGGGGGGGATAACATAGTATTCAAAGTGCTCAGATAGATGTTTTTAAGAAGGTATCTAGAAGGGTGGCCAGCAAAGGCGAGGAATAATATAGTAGACTAACGAGGTGGGTCACGTGACTGGGGTCACGTGACTACCTTGTTGACGTTCCTGCCCGCTGGGCCACGGGCCCGACACTTGGGTCGGGTCCGGCTAGGCGAATATCCCAACAGATTGAAAACGGGCGGAGGAGATAATTGAAAGCTAGTATAAAAGGGCTACTGAATATTATAATAAGAAGTATAAATAGACTATACGGGAAGAGAGATTAGAAGTTAGAGACCTTATCCTAGTATTTAATATTAAAGGCTCTATTAATAAGTTATCTATTAAGAAGCTAGACTATTGCTAGCAAGGACCTTTTTAAATACTATCCCGGGCTCCTAATATACTATCCTACTGCTTAGTAATATTAGCTAGAAAAGAGATCACTAGGAGGACCTTTAGTAGGAATTAATTTTGAAAATATATATAAGCGCTAGAGAGATATTAGGAACTAGCTGAGATAGATATTTATAGATCTAATTTAGAAGAAAGCTTAGTAAAAGTCTTTCCTATAATAAGAAGTAAAGAGTATAATAATAATACGCCTAATAAGGAAGAGGAGGAAGAACCTATAGTATCTAGGGAAACAAATAGGGATAATACTACTAATAAAGAAGACTTATTATAGTCTATTATATAATTGAAATAATACCTATAAGATTTAGAGAAAGCTATTAAAGTATTAAAGTTGAAATAATAACTAGTTGTTAAAATCCCCGAGATATTAGAAAGTAAGAAGAAGAATTATATAGATATAGAAGGGTTAAGTAAAGATTAATATGATTTCTTTTGTCTTTTGATATTATTTGATCCTATTTTAACTTTGAATTTATAGACCTATCTATACTTCTAAATATAATATTTCCTTATGCCTCTTAAATTCTTTTTTTTAAAAGTTTGAGATTTTAGGGATAATATCTTAAAACTTTGGGGATAAGAGTAAGAGATATTTACTATTATCGTCATCATTAGTTAGGTATTTAAGCTTAATAGAGAAAGTTCACTTATTGAGTCTGCAACTTAGGATATAGGTTACTAGTAGATATATATAGTTATATTATGCTAACCCGCCTGTAATAATTAAACTGCGATAGCAGAAAGTTATATAAAAGTAATAAAAAAAAGAAGACTTATAGAGGAAATAGTAGTGCTTTTATAAAATTAAGAGTTTTATTTATAGACCTATCTTTTTACTATATTATATATTTATTGCGGTATTACTTAGAAAAATACTTCTCCCTTAAATATATCCCCCCTTCTCTATCTAATTTTTCTCCCTCATATTATAATATAAAGCCCTAAGTGCTAGGTAATTTCTTAATGATTGAAATCTAAGGGCGGTTTAAGTATAAAAGGATAGCGAGAGTAAGTAAAACTAGCCCTAGGATAATGCTCTTAAGCTTGCGTAGGGTAAAAACTGTTTTAAAGGGCTAAAAGGTTGAACTTAGCTATAGTAGTAATAGCGGTATTAGCTAGAATTTAAGACTGTGGAATTACTGCTATGATTTATTACTCTTTCTTCTCTTTTTATTATAAATAACCTTATACCTATACCTGATATAAATACTTAGATTATTAAATAAATAACTCTCTTATATCTTATAGAAGAAATAGTTAGTATAAGGAGTACTAGGTATAGAAATATATTTGAAGTATGGTTTATAGATAAAAATACTAGTTGTGGGATTCTTAGTAGTATAAGCTTGCTCTTTATAATAAATATAAGGCATACTATTACAACCTCCCTGAGACTAAATAAATAAGCTATAAGCGGCTACTATCTATTAAAAGACCTTTGCCTACTAGGAACCAGAGATAAAGGTAGCGGATATTTAGATAAAAACTTAATAATAAAAGCTCCTAGTACTCTTAGTAGCCTTAAATATTTACTTGAAATCTTGCTTGCTAAGATAAGCCTTCTAGAAAGCTAATCTTATGATATTAGTGGATTTATTAGAGAAGACTTGTGATATAAAAGCTACCTCAGAGTACTTATTGCTAGGAAGGTTGAGCTAAAGCTAAGCGAGGCTTATAATTACCTGAAAAATTAAAAACTATTAGTTAATAAGCAAGAGAGAAGGAAGGAGAGAGTTTACCTGGAGCTAATTATTAGTATACTAGATAAAAAGGGGTATATTATTTTGCGTTATTTAAGGCATGGGGATGTTAGAGCTGAGAACCTAGAGCGTGGTTTTTGCTAGGAGATAATAAGGGTGAGGCTGATTAGTATTTCTAATGCTAGAAATAAGGAAGTTATAGTTAGATATAATAGAAGAGGTGATTTATAGACCTAAGTAGAGTGTTGTGAAGATATTTAGTTGAAGTTAAAGAAGATAAGAGGTAGTGAGTGTAGGAGGAGATGAGATATTGGAGAAGAAGAGGAGGTTATTTATCTGGTTTTATAACTATTTATTATTATAGTAGTAGCTGCTAAGTACTATTTTTTTCTTTGTTCTTACTGATTAGAGACTATAATAATTTATTATTGAGGTTCTTTATTTTATATTTACTTTATTTCTATTAAATAGAGGTAAGAGAGGAGGAGTTAATTATTCTTTTTATTTAAATCTCATTAACTTACTTATATTAGGCATTTAGCTTATTTATAGATATAAAACTATACCTTTAACCCCTCTAGCCCTCTCTATCTTTTTCTTTTCTATTATATTTACTATATTATATTATAATATATTATAAGCCCCCCCCTTACTAAAACTACTTAACTTTTAACTATGGTCTTCTAAACCCCTTCCTTTAATTAATTTAATTATACCTTAATATATTAGGTTTGCGAATTAGTTGTTCCTACCTCTCCTATAGTTTAAACATAGTATTTTATAATGGGGAAGGTTATTTTTTATAATAATGAGAGACTGGATGCTAGTATTTAGTAGCTTTAGATCTCGAACCTTCCTTTGCTTGATATTGGATAGTTAACCTATCCTACGCCTACTATACCTAATAGAAGCTGATTTTAGACTTAAGCAGATATGATTAGAGATGTCCTGGGCGTTGGGCTGGGCGGAACTATGAGATGTTGGCTACTAATAATTTATTGCGGCATACCCCTGCCTCCTAAAGAGTTAATTGTTAGCTAGATATATGCTTCCGACCTTATAATAAGATGTATGCTTATTAAGCACTAGTTTAGTATTTTGAAAGTACTATGCGAGTGGGTACTTCCTTCTGAAATATAGTATATTGCGGCTGGAACATTTAACGCTATTATTGCTTTAGAGGATAAGGCTCTAATGCAGCTTAATGATATTACTATAGTTATTTGCTATATTATTAGATAAGTTGAGTATAGTTAGCTATTTTGATATTATGTGATTGGAGGTATAGAGGAAGATTTTAATAATAGAGACTTTTGAGATAGCGTGGAAGTAGAATTGAAATTAGAAATAGTAGATATTCTTTTTATCTACCTAGCTACTACTATTAGGAGGGTAGTAATCTTTTTGGGTTTACTAATTAACTTATAAGATAGAAGGAGCTAGGTTTATAATAATTAGTAGTTAAGGGGAGGAGCGGAGGATAGATTATAGTTAATAGTCTTTATTATAATAAGCCTTTTATAAAGCTAAGGAGCTAATATTTCTAAAGTCTTTATATAATAACTACGCCTTATGCTTACTATATATATAGACCCTCTACTATAGATATTAGGTTTATATCTTATTAACTAAGTTAGGATATTTTTATAGACTGGGATTTTAGTACTAACAAAAGGACTACTAATAGCGAGAAAGATTAATTAGGTTAACTAATTATTAGCTACTTTTATTAATAAAAAGCTGACCTCTAGATACTAGATATTAATTAAAGCAGATAAGCTTAACTAAGATATAGCTTATAAACTTAAGGATAGTATTCTTAAAGAAAAGGGCCTAGAAATATAATTAAAGTAGGAAAAGAAGTATAATTATTATTTTAAAGATTAAAATCCCCCTGCAACCAATAATATAGATATTGACTCTCCTAGCCTTAGCGTAGGAGATTTATAGACCTAATAACTAGATAATGCTATAGAAACTAAAGAAATAAGGCTATTAATAGAGTTTGATACTATTTAGAATGCTAAGATAAGAGATATAATTAAGTAGTTTTTCAGGATAAATAAGTAATAGTAACTAATTGACTTAATATAATATATTAGTATACTTAGGTCTATAAAACTATTAATATTACCTTACTTTATGCCCTTCCCTTATAATTAAGTTTATTATAACTATGATAATAATAAAGCTAACTTTGAGTATATTAGATTTAGACTTAACTCTATACTAAATAAAGATAACTCTATTCCTATAGTACCCTAGTATATTAGAGGCAATAAAGAGTCTATAAATTATCTAGTAGTATAATATAGAAAAGGGTTATAAATTACTATAATAGATTATACTAACTATTTATCTAATATCTATAATATATAAGGGACCTTAATCTTAGAATAAAATATAAATAGTTGTAATCTTATAGGGTTACTATATATAGTAATTAGAGGCTTCCCTTATAAGCAATATATCCCTCCTCATAGCATACCCTAGGTACTAGGCGAAACCCCCAATAAGGCTTCAGTAGAAGCTATAGACCTAGACCTAAAAAACGAGATCTACAATATAACTATAGTTATTTTATTTCTAAATTATAGCAACACGCATTAAGTATTAATTGTAGTAAACTAAGTATAGAGCAATAGCTTCGACTAGGATTCAGCATAGGACTTACAAAGCAACTAGAGGTTTATAGATACTATAAATAACCTTAAAGAGTAATATAAAGCATTAGGAGCCCCTAATTAGTTACTATAAATCTTATTAACTAGCTAGTATATTATTAACTCTATATAATAACGAGATAGGTTCATATATAAACTTTAATATATTAAGTAGGCTTAGGCATTCATCTAGAAAGGTTTCCTATCGCCTTAATCTAGCTAAATAGTCTAGAGGGATCTCACTACTTTCCTAGAGTTTAATATCCTATTAATCAATTAGTATATCTCTACTATTACTTCAGAGTTTTATAATATACCTATTAAAAGTAGGTTAGCACTTAGAGATATTAATATCTCCTAGGAAGACTTTAAGAAATTACTATTCTTCTCCTAGCTTCACGTTATATCTACCCCTATAGATAGTTAGCCTCCTATTAGTAGTAATAATAATATTATCTTCTCTCTAACTTAGGACCCCCCTTCTAGTTATTGCAGTCCGCTCCTATCTGCGCCTGCGCTAGGGCCTATATCTATATTACTATAGTCGCTAAATTCGCTATTATCTAAAATATCTAATAGAGAGCTTAATCGTCCTTGACGCTAAATCAAAGATCAATATCTACAGAGCCCCAACCCTATCCTAAGACCTATAAAGCCTTCTAGGACTTTATTAGTAAACCCACTAAGTTATCCTAATTAACTTAAAGCCTTAAATAAGTATAATTATAATTATAAGGACTATATATAATAATAAGTAGATTAGTAGGAATAGATTAAATAGAATACGCCTAAGGGGGCATATTACTATAACTTCTCACACCCGCCTCAATAGGGAGGATAGTTTTAGTTATATTAGGGGTTAGAATAAGATAAAGCATATAAGGAGGAGCTAGAGAAGGAGAGGTAGTTATTAAGGTATAAACTAAGGCAGAAGGCGAAAGCTAATAATAGCCCCATTTTACAGTAAGACCGCCCACCACAAAGGAGATAGTGAAATAAGTCTGCTAATAGGGCTCTATATAGTAGTATTTCTTTTATTTCAAGCTCAATTCTTCCAATTCTTTCTAATTAGATCTGCGAACCGCTACGCGCATCTTTTGAGCCTACTTTTATTATTCCTATCCATTCGTAAGTAGTATTATATTGTTTGCTATCTTTGCAGTCCCCACTAGGCTCCTGCTCTTCCCACTACCTATTTTCAACGCTTGGGAACTAGCTACCCAAGCGCCTAGCGAGCATAGCTCAACAAATACTAGAAGAGCTTCCCCCTCAATAGCTAAAATAACACTTGCCTATTATCTATAATAATAATGAGACTATAGGCCCCCTACCCAATAGAGCACTTAAGAGAGATATCTAAGAGTCCTTATAACTATATATCCAGATAGCTCAAGCTTATTAAATAATAACTATTAGTAAGCCTTTTTTATAACCTTTCTGCCTAATTAATAGGAAGCTATTACTGAAAGCACTCTTGGCTATAAGACTCTCTACTCCACAGTTTCTGCGCGCCTCCAGAATGACTCGGAGACGCGCCCCGGCGCTAAGTAGAAGACTATATACTTGATAAAGGACCTAATAAAGCCCCTAAATAACTACTTTAAGGTTAATAAGCTTAAGGAGCTACTATAAGGCATACTCTAAGCTACTATAAAGAAGGAGATCACTAAACTTACTATAATAAGTACCTAGTATATTATTAACTAGGCTGAGGCATATTTAACCCCTCTACCTTTAAATTAGATATACTCCTATAAATTCTATAGCAATTGCCTTAACTCCTATAAAGCGCAAATCTATATAAGAGGAGATATATAAGATATCTCCTCTCTTAGTTCTACCTATGCTGCTACGCTCGTAGCGCAAAGCCTGCGCGTAGTAATAGCAATGATAGCCTATTTTAACTATAAAATCCTATAATATAACGTTATAAACGCCTTCTTAAATGCAGATATTAACCTAAAGAGAGAACTAGTTACTTACTACCTCCCAGATAGCTTTAAATAATAAGGGAAGCTTATTAAGCTTAATAAGGCTCTATATAGCCTTAAGAACGCACCTCTCCTATAGTATAAGGAGTTTTCTTTAACCCTACGTAAGCTCAGGCTCTCCCCATGTAATAAAGAGCCCTACTTGATTTAGGATAAGTATTGCAGGGTCCTTATCCTGTTTTATATTAACGACTTCCTTGTCCTTTTTCACTGCAACTATAAGAAATAAGCTTAAGAGCTTATTAAGGCTATTAAGATATTATATGAAATTTGCGAACTGGGCCCTATTGAATAGTATCTCGGGCTGTATATTATGTGTGACTGAGCAGCTAAAAGGATTTATTTAGTCTATAATTAGTATATCTATATTATTACTAAGCGCTTTAAACTCCGCAGTAGTATTTACCCTACTACTCTACTACCTTTTACTAAACTTACTAAAAATAAAGGTGAGGCTATATTTATATAAGTTAAGGAGTACTAGTTTCTTATTAGAAGTATCCTGTATACTATAATAATAGTATAGCTAGATATAGCCTTTACTATAGCCTAACATTCCCACTTCCTTATAAATCTAAGCGCGCAGCACTTCGCCGCAGTGAGGCAGTATATCCGATATCTCTATGCTACCCACTACCTCGCGATTTGCTATAGTAGCTCTAGGGGTAATAGAAAGGAGACTCTACTACTTATTACTAGCGATACATCTTTTACTAATAATAACGAGACTTGCAGATCCTCCTAGGGCTTTATAATAATACTCTTTAGAGGCGCAATTCAATAAAAAGCAGCCCACTAAGCAACTATAATAATATCCATAATAGAAGCAGAGCTCCTAAGTCTTAAATATACTACTAAAGAGATTATAGCACTTTAGAGGCTATATTGTGATATTACTCTAGAACTTAGGGATATTTAGAAGGTCTATTATAATAATTAGTAAATTATCTAACTAGTAGTTAGAGAGGGAGAGAGAATATTAACCTATCTGCAGTATATTAATATCTAAAATATATAGCTTTGCTAGGAATATATAAAGGGCATCTTTAAGGTGCTATATATACCTATAGACTAGATACTAGTAGATAGACTTACTAAGAACCTCTCCCAGGCAAAATTTAAATACTTCTAAGCGCTACTAAACCTTATAGACGCTTAGCGTATTATTACCTAGATAGAAAAGAAGGTTTAAAGGGTGGAGATAAGCTCTATTTAGCCTAAAGGCTAGTAGATATTATCTGCGGGGCTATAGCCCCCTCCACAAAGCAATTCTTATAGGCACACTAGCCTGCTAACCCACCTCCTAAATACTAAAAGCAAAGGGTATTAATACCTATAGGCGCATCTTTAATAACAGGAGCTCTCCTCCATATAAATAGCTATAATAAGGCAGTTAATTAAGGGCTTAGCAGCGCTAATAAGCATATCAAAGATAGCTAAAAGGCTTACTAAATAAGCACGCGCGCTAGCAACAGTACTACCAGATAGCATAACAGAGACCTACTAAAAAGAGCTACTAAAAGGCAACTCTCTAATAATAGGCTCAAGTCGCATAACGCTACTAGCAAGTATTATAAGAGCCTTAGAGTACTATAAAGAGCTAGCTAAAGCTAACCCTCTAATAGCGCCCTCTAGGCGTATAATAATAACCTCCTTACTCTTCCCCTTCTCTTCTTACTCTTATCCCACCTCCTTCACCCCCTCCTACTTACTCTCTAGCTCCTTCTCCTTCTCTAAGATAGTATAAAGAGTATAGTAATAAAAGATAAGTCCCTAATTAGTATTATTAGCTTTATCCCAAATACCTAGGTATGCTCCTACTCCTGCTAGTATACTTATAACTTAGTTATTCTTATTAAACGCCTTATAGTATAGCTAGTAGGGCTTAATAGTAGTAGTAGGCAGGGGCTTATAGCCTTAGCTACATAAGTAGTAGCAGTAGCGCTTATAGGCACTATAGAAGCAGCAACTAGAGCTCTTGCCCGCAAGTAGCAAGCAACCACAGCCACAGCAGGGAGGGTCCATAAGGTCCCTAGCTCCCTCTAGAATAGGGGAAGCAGCGTGGGGCTTCCTGGCCGACCTAGTCGCTTTCGCAGCCCCGCTAGCAGGAGTCTTCCGCAGAGGCATCTAAGGGGTCTCAGTATGCCGCCGCTTCTTCTAGGGGCTAGCGGGCTCCTCAACTAGCGATAATATTATTAGCAGTAGTTAAGATAGTAGGGTAAGTAGCGACTTACCCTCCTCTTCCTCCTCCTCCTCCTCTACCTACTGCTCCACCTTAATAGCAAGCTGCGCGTTAAGTGCGGCTTACTGCTTAGCAAGAGCAGCTAGGCGCTCCTTCTCCGCCTTATTAGTAGCTTTAGTCGCCTACGCCTTAGCGATATAGGCATAAACCTCCTCCTTAGTCTCCTTGCGCTTAGGGGCTATTATTAATGATATTATAGTAATATATTATTAGTACTATAATAAGAAGATAAGTATATACACTAACTAATGAAGCGCGCGAGGGATTTTGAGCGCGCGGAAAAAATCAACTTATAGTTGTTTATAGTATTCCAAGCAGAAAAAGAGGGAAAGTCTAAAGGCTGCGCGCAACAAAGGGATATTTATACTTACGCCCTAAGGCCGCCTTTTTTAGGCAGTTAGCTGCCCTCCACAGTAGTTAACTATTATGTATAATAGTTGGCTGCTATTCTGCTACTCTTTTATGCCTACGTTATTATTAGCAAAGTCGCATAATAGCAGTCACAAACGCTACAAACATCCCAAGGGATATCAAGGGGTTATTTTTGTTTGTTTTGCGCCTTTAGGGCCGTTTTGAATATAGTTATTTTGTTTTTATATATATTTAAAAATAGTTGCAGCTGCGCGCGGAGCGTCATGAGAATATGATAGCATCTGCAGGCGCAGCTGGGGGGTGTATCGCAATGCGGCACTATAGCACTAGCAGCCCTGCGTGGCTGTGGTGGCGTGCAGTGTGGCTACACGCTTACGTAAGCCACTCTGCTGCCTATTTCACTGCGCCTCGCGCGCAACTATCTCTGAATAAGACAGTTGCCTTCTACAACTCGCCCTTACCCCTACCTGCAGGCTCGTGACAGTTATGAGCCTAGCTCTGCTACCCTGACTATGTGCTTGAATGGTTTGAGTTTGCATGCTTGCGGGCCTACGACCCCTACCTAGGGTTCAAATCCCACCGGAGGCGGCTTAACCACCTAGATTTTAGCGAGATGTACCCAATCAGAAGGTTCAAAAAGTGTTGCAGTTCCGACCTACCTATTTAGGACGAAACTGGGGGGTGTGTCGTGGTATATAGGTCGCAATTGCAATGCTGCAATTGTGGATCCACTTTTATGCCTCATCGTATTCGCTATATTATCTATATTTAGTAGTACGAAAGCGTCCCAGATCATAACTCTATTTATCTTTATAGCAGAATTAATTAGTCTATAATCGCTATCTTTTTTCTAAACTAGGAACTATATGTTATAATAGGAAGCATAACTCTCCTTAAGAATACCCCAATCTATTTATTATTAAAATATATTAAGAACCTTACCCTTAAGCACATAGAGAATAGTAATACTCTTGTTACGACCCGTTATGCAAGGATAACAACCAACCAACCCACCTAGGCGTCAGACGACTAGGACAGGACATTTGTACTGCAGGATCATGGGAACACCAGGGATGCCCACGGCACGGAAGAACTATGGTATAAGTCACGTGATGATAAGATAAAGAATGATCAGTGGAGCGCAGAAGGAAGCGCTTAGTGATTAGTTGGTCTTGCTAACTGATTGCGATTACTGATGCATAGAGGTGATTACCTAATAGTAGGACTAGGGACTGTTTGGGACTTGTATATAGTATGGACTTGGGACTCCTAGGAACAGACTTCTATAGCTCTTTAGTAATTAACTTCGTGATTACCCCGATAGGTACTCTTAGCTTTATCTTATATTGCGACCCCCTTGTGAGGACTATGACTGATTACTGTACTCCTGGAACCCTAAGATTTATTTAGCCACATAGTATAGTAAGACTATACTGTTAACCTAGCGTTATCCCTTAGCTTCTGTTAGTAGAACCCTATTGTTGGATAGCTGACTGTAATACTTTGATTGCTCCTGTTTAGTAAGTTGACCTTTGATGCTACTAAATAGTATAAGATAGGAATTATGTTGACTCCCAATAATAACGCGCAGCAAGCTAATGGTGCTGGGAACGTATGACTTATAGCCCCGAGACCCGCGAATAACTAACAGGCCTAGATAGCCCCTATGAATACCTAGGAAACAATGAGCCTTTAATAGATGTATGATATGATCCTCTAGCTCCGATAGGAAAACGCGCAGCTAGCTACCTAATATGGACCTAAGGCTAAATACCCAGAACCTGCTCTGTACTTAGGAGAGCTAGGAACCCTTTAAGGATTTCTCACTTGCACCTGAGCCTACCTTTGTTACTATGCTGCCTCATTTTAAGATGAAACCACGAAGGTTCACTAAGCTGCATCCTTCCTCAGGGGAGATGCCCTCGCCTGGTTTGAACTATTGATGAGAGACTAACTAGGCAGACTGTATGACTAGTAAGATGAAGAAACTTAGAAAGTATTTGGGAAGTATAGTGAGTTTGAGAAAAAACTTCAGGAAGCCTTTGGAAGCCTGGATGAAGAACGAATCGCTGAATGTAAACTCACTAATCTCATATAAAAGGGATTAGCTAGTAAGTATGCTGCTGAGTTCCGATAGATTTCATCTAAGCTAGATTGGAGAGAAGAAGCCCTGATGGCTAAGTTCTACTAAGGCTTGAAGGAAGAAGTTAAGGATGAGCTCGTATGACTTGACCATCCCGAAGAACTCCACTAATATGTGGATACTGCGGTTAAAATCGATAACTGCCTCTATGAATGACGCCTTGAACGCAAAGGATAGTCTACTTGGAATAATAAAGTAGGATGAAATGATAATAGAAGAAAGGGCAACCAATACTGACCTAGTAATAACCACCGCGCTGAACGAACCTCTAACCATAGGTATAACCCCAGGGCCCCTCAGTATACCACTGCCTATGGATACTATAGCGGACCTATGGACCTTAGCGCAGCCCATAAAGATAGCAAGCGGAATGATAACTGGAAGAAAGACAAGCAATGCTATAACTGTAATAAGATGGGATATCTAGCTTATGAATGTCGATCCCCTAAGAAAGAACGCTTTTAACCAGTACCCGAGAAATGATAAGCAAGCCTCGCTGTTAAAACCACACCTCACGAACAACTTTATTGGACCACCTGCTATAACGATAAGTGCGGAACCCACGCAGACCACAAGGAACACGCAGGATGGTACCTAAAAAACCCTTATCGGTCAGGATATGATACTACTGGTGTCCCCCTAGCACCTATATGTACCCTAGCAGTAGGATACTGAACCTACTTAAAGGCAGAGAGGAAAGCTAATGAGCAACTTGACGAAATGTTGCCTACACCCTCAGGCGTGGATATCAAAATCAATAACAAAGTCCGCATTACTAGGCTACAATAAGGACTTCAAGCATATAAGCTATGAGCAAGAATGCAACCTGAAGAAGTTATGTGGCAATAATAGATTGGGTTACTATAAGCCTATATTGAGCGATAATAGGATGCCAGGGATAACCCTGAGCGAATCCAGCAGATCAATGATGAAACAAAAGACTAAGCAGCAAGAGGACCTGCATGGAACTACGAGACATAGCCCTCTTGAGAATGATGAGATGAGCTCCATTACGCCAGAAGAGCCGAATAGAACGAACTATCTGCTATGACCACTAATAAATAATAGCTAAACCTAGAAGTAGAAAAATGGATTGAATAAACCTTGTTTGAAATTAATGACACCTCATCTGAAGAAACTGGATCAGAGCTAGCCAACTACTTAAGGTACCTCTATAAGAAGGAGATCAACCCTCACCAGGACGACCAGGAAATTGCCTTTTATAGTGTGTCTGGATGCGAAAGAAGAAACCTCTTATTCATAATATGGGTTGAAGAAGATTATGCCCATCTCAACCCCATGCACGACCAACACTATTGTGTGTTCTGGGCTTAGTGCCTCACGGACCACTGCAATGAACACTGAGCTAATAAATATGAGTATGACTTCTATCCTTAAAGATATGATACTAGACCTATCACGTAATACTACCTAGAGAATTAACTCCCTATGTGGGACTTAGCCTAAATAATTGATAATAATATGGTATTGTTTAAACCATATTGTCACTACCCTATGAGATATCTTAATGACCCCTATATGGAATGGGACTAATGTATGAACGATAAATGCTGAATCCACTTGGAAGAAAAAGCCAAGGCATGGCGGAGACAACTCTAGCGCCAATAGTTAAAAAACTAGACTCGCCTACCGACAAGGAACAACAACAGGCAAAAACAATAAGGTTCCTATATAGCGCAATAGCGCAGAAAACTCAACGATACGAGCATGTGCAAGTCCAAATACAACTTAATGGAGAATAGATTACTGTAATGATTGATAGTGGAGCCTAAGGAAACTTTATTTCGCTTAGAATGGTGAATAAATGATAGATAACCTGGAATAAGAAAGTAGTTAAAGACTGCTATGACCTCAATACTGTTGAAGGAGAATAAGTCTAGTATGGTGGAGGACGTATTGATATGGAGACTGCGTAACTCCCTTTGTAGATCTATGGCTGGAATGAGCGACTAAACTTTGATATTATGGAGATAGGAGATAAATATGACGTTATCCTTAGAAGACCATGGTTATATGATAGTAACCCACGGATAGATTGGAGAATAGGCTAACTCTATTGGGACCAGGATTTAGTCACTGAGCAGCAGCCAAAGAAGGGCGCCTTAAATGAACCTCGTAAAACGACTGAAGCAAGAAGATTCCTCGCCTACCTACGAATTAAGGATGCGAACGCCAGGATGTTATTAGCAATAGATATCGATAGAGAAGATCGATTGCTGTCTATCCTAGCAGAATACTGGTAGTATAATAAACTATTTGCTAAAGAACTTGATACTGGATTACTGGAACATAGTAGCTACGATCACGAGATCAAGCTGAAGCCCGGAAAAGAACTAATATTTGAAAAAATCTATGGACTTAATTAAGAAGAAATGGAAGCACTTGATGCTTACCTAGAAGAGAACCTCAAGAAAGGATTTATTTGACCCTCAATATCCCCAGTAGGGTATCTAGTACTCTTTGTACCTAAGAAGAATGGGAAGAAATGACTGTGCGTTGACTACTGGAAACTTAATGATATTACTATTAAAAACTGTTACCTATTACCGCTCATCTCTGAGCTATGCGACCTCCTGTATGGTGCGAACTGGTTTATGGCCCTTGACCTTAAGGGAGCTTACAACCTTATCTGCATTAAGGAGGGCGAAGAATGGAAAACAGCTTTCAGAATACGATGCGGATACTTTGAGACACTTGTAATGCCCTTCGGACTCACTAATGCCCCTGCAACGTTCTAGACTATGATTGATAAAACACTCTGATAATGCCTCGATAAGTTTGTTGTGGTATACCTCGATGATATCCTCATCTTCTCTAAAACGTTGGGAGAATATAAGGAGTATGTATATGAAGTACTGCGAAGACTATAAGAAGTGAAACTCTTAGTTGAGCTAGCGAAAAGCAAATTCCACCAATAAGAAGTCAAATTCCTTGGATTCACTATTACCCTAGGGATTATTTGGATGTCTAAAGATAAAATTAAGGCAGTCTATGACTGGCCTATATCTACTTGTGTTAAGGATGTATAATTATTCCTCGGATTTGTTAACTTCTACTGAAGATTTATTAGGAACTACGCTGAAACAAGCTGATAACTCCAGGACTTAACCTGGAAAGATAATATATTCCAATAGACTAAAGAGCACTAAAACGACTTTGAAAAGATTAAGTAATATGTGGAGGAAGATATTGTCCTATTTATACCTGATCCTGATAAACTATTTGAATTGGAAACTGACGCCTTAGATTTCGCTATGGGCGCATAACTCGGATAATGAGATAATGAGAATTGACTATAACTAGTTGCCTTTATATTAAAAAAGTTCAGCAGACCTGAACTTAACTACTAAATATATAATAAAGAACTTATAGTAATTATTAAAGCCTTTAAAGAATGGAGACCATAGCTATTAGGAATAAAACACCTAGTCAAGGTGTATATAGACCATAAAAACCTTTCTTATTTCATAACCTCAAAAGCACTTAATAAATGATAAATTAGATAATTAGAATTCCTATTTGAATTTAACTTTGAGATTAACTATAAGAAAGGAAATAAAAATGGTAGAGCTGACGCCCTTAGCTGCTAATCGGACCATAACGTCCCAGTACTAGAGGAAACTTAAGTTATCTTAAAACAAGATAAAAATGGAAACCTTGTGCTAGTAATGAGACTCTTGATGATGGCTAGGAAGGTTAATACCAGCTCGACTGGATGAATGACCCCTGAAACCATTAGGGAAATATACTTAGCCCCAGCATATGGACACTAAGGCGTTACTAAGACATGGAAACGCATCCGGCAATACTACGATAAAACTGCTATATGATAGGAAGTAGTAAATGCTATTAAAGACTGTGAAATTTGCGCCAAAAGCAAACCCAGCTGATATCAACCCTATGGGAAAATTTAACCACTGCTAGTACCAGAAGCAGTATAGCAATCCATATCTCTAGACTTTATTGTTAAATTACTAAAGTCAAAAGAACTAATGACTAATACTAAGTATGATAGCATTTTGGTTATTGTAGACCGACTCATGAAATATGCCTACTTTATCCCGTATATGGAATCAAGCACTGCAGAAGACCTTGGTTACGTATTTCTGAAAACTATTGTTAGCTAATATGGCATGCTAATGGAAATTGTGTCAGATAGAGATAAACTGTTTACTTTAAAGTTCTGGAGATCCCTGATCTCGCAGCTTGGATCTGATCATAAACTCTCAACTGCTTTTTACCTGCAAACTGATAGACAAACTGAACGAATCAACCAAATCCTTGAGATCTACCTACGCTGTTACGTTAATTACGAATAAGATGATTGGGTATTGCTACTACTAATGGCCTAATTCGCCTATAATAGTGCAGTAGGAGAAAGTATGAAAGAATCACTATTTTATCTCAACTATGGATTCAACCCCACTGTATATGGAGAACTACGATAGGGCCTAGCAGCACTTAGAGCTGTGGTAGATATCAAGAAAATTTGAGAAATTCAATAGGAACTTCCCAAAGACCTCGAATTCGTGCGCGAACGTATGCGCAAATACGCCGACAAGAAAAGAGTTGAGGGACCAACTCTGAAGGAGGGAGATAGCGTCTACCTCACTTAATGAAATATCAAAACCAAACGACTAAGCGATAAATTGGACTATAAAAAACTTAGACTATTTCGAATTGATAAAAAACTATTAGACGTTAGCTATAAACTCTTACTACTGGATACTATAAAGTGCTATCTAATCTTTTACATTTTACTTCTCGAACTAGCACTATAAGGATTGTAAACGAACGACCTTATTATTGTGGAATCAAATAAACCAGAATATGAGATTAAATGAATTATTAACTATATTAAAGATAAGAATGAAACCTAATACCTTATTAAGTGGAAGGGGTATGGGCATGAGGATAATATATGGGAACTAGCTACAAACCTCGAACACGCACAAGATCAACTCCGCATATACTGGGAATAGCAAATAACAAATGAACTACAAATGGCACCCGCACCCAAGAGGACGCGCAAAGACAAGACCCGGTTCATTTGACCCTATCCTATGGTCAGACTAACATGACAAGACCGACCACGAGATGCTAACCTATTTATATAATTAGGGATACTAGCAAACTAGGACGCCTCACCTAATAGAAAGTTTGGGGTACTAGGATTCCAATCCCCTAAGACTGCATCTAAATTAACTACGCTAAAACCACCTATAGACTGAGCCTCTAGTATGGGAGAAGCTATTGGTTCCTCCTCAGTAACTTCATGACCTTTATGAAACACTATCCTTTTTTGCTTTCTCAAATAATCTAGCTGCGCTATAGACTTATCTAACTCAGCCTGTGCAGTATATAAGGCAGCAGCCTTTTTACACAACACCTCCTCCTCCACTACTTTAGCATCCTCTAAACAAGCCGCCTCATCTAGTAATCAATTAACTAGAGAATAAATCAGCAAAACAACTAACACTAGTACAGTAATAACATATATAAGCGCAAACCGCATCAGCCGCCGCATCACATAAACGCCCCAAGCGAGTATACTCGCCACAAACTTCACCTCTAGGGAGAAGCTTATAACGCTTCCCTAATAAATAATAATATGAATAAGGCATGTTAACGATAATACTAAACTTAGCAATATGAAGCGCATGATTGTGATGATGAAGAGTAGAGGCGGAATGTGAATTTGATTTTTGAATGCGACCTGATATGGTGTTAGTACTATGGAAAAACCAGGGAGTATGATTAATGGATCCCCAACCTGGGACTAACGACCTACTTATGTTGGGCCTTGAGGACAAGACCTTTGAGAGGGAGACCTGATGTTATGACCTGTTATGTAAGGATAATAACTAACTAACCCACCTAGGCGTCAGACGACTAGGATAGGATATTTGTACTGCAGGATTATGGGAACACTAGGGATGCCTACGGCATGGAAGAACTATGGTATAAGTCACGTGATGATAAGATAAAGAATGATTAGTGGAGCGCAGAAGGAAGCGCTTAGTGATCAGTTGGTCTTGCTAACTGATTGCGATCACTGATGCATAGAGGTGATCACCCAACAGCAGGACCAGGGACTGTTCGGGACTTGTATATAGTATGGACTTGGGACTCCCAGGAACAGACTTCTATAGCTCTTTAGCAATCAACTTCGTGATTACCCCGATAGGTACTCTTAGCTTTATCTTATACTGCGACCCCCTTGTGAGGACTACGACTGATCACCGTACTCCTGGAACCCCAAGATTCATTCAGCCACACAGCATAGCAAGACCACACTGTCAACCTAGCGTCATCCCTCAGCTTCTGTTAGCAGAACCCTACTGTCGGATAGCTGACCGTAACAACTCTTTACTTACTACACCTTATGTGGAATAGTCTTAATCTACTGAGGGGAGGCAACTAAAGGGTTAAGTTAGCTACTCTCCTCCTATATCTAAGATAAGGCGGCCTTCCTATTCAGGAGTATTATTAAGAAAAATTCTTTCTTATCTAGCGAGAGATAAGTAAGTTTACTAAATATATGCTCTTACTACTCCTCAGTCAACTTTAAATAGGGATAACTTTAGTATAATAAGGCCCCTAAACTAACTTAGCTTCTACTACTACTAGACTCTAAGCGCCTCTATCTTCTTGACCTTCTATAGTAGGTCCCCCTCTAGTATTAACCTATTAGATAGCATATTATCTATAGAATAGACTTTCTAATCCTTTCTCTTATATATTATGAACGCCTTAGCTTATAGCTAATTAGCCTTATTAATAGGGCAATAGAAAGGCTACTAGCAGGCTATTGTAAAGCGCTAGTTCTCCTTATACATAAAGTTATCTACCTCCCAGTCTAAAGCTATAAAAATATAGCAAACTCTCTATTTAACTTTCTCCTACTAGCTAATCTGGGGGTAGCTTATAGCAGAAGCTATAATAGAGTAGGCCTATAATACCAGACTATCCACAAACTCAGCAGCTAACTTAATAAACCCTAATTCGTGAGTACTAAGCTAGCAACCCTCACACCTATTGCTATACTTTCTAAGCTTCTAAGTAGCTTTATATAGGTTCTAGAGCATTAGATTAACCTCTATCTTCAGGCATATAGCTAATATAGCCTCCACTAAATTAGTTGAGATTAGGGTAGCTACCTCATTATTACTAATATCTAAGCCAACTAACTTAAGAGGCTTAAGAAATATATTAAGTAGAGGAATTCCCCTAATAAGTCGCCTAATAGAACTACTAAGATCTAGTTTCCCTGGTTTTCTATAGCGCTAAGGACCTTCTAGTAATTCTCCTAGTCTAGGAAAAAGAAATCTATACTTCCCTAAGTACCTAAGCGCGTGAACCTAACTAGAATATAGATTTATATAGTCCTAACTATAATAACCACCCTAATTAGGTCCTCAAGGTATTTCTATATAATTTAGTAACTAATTCTAAAGGGCTAGCTAAGTAATATACTATTAGCTTTATGCTCCTCAACTAGGAAGATATTAATTAGGACCTTATATTCCCTAATCTAAGTATAAGTTATAGTAGCTCTAGTAAATTGTTCCTATATGCAATCCTTAGAGGTAAAAATACTAAGGCCTATTATAGTCTTAGTATATAGAATTTAGTATTAATTAAAATACTAGTAGCTTATAACATTTATCTTAGCGCTAGTATTTAGAATAGAAGTAAACCTTTTATTCTGCTTAGGAGTTATGCTACTGAGAGAGATATCTAAGAGGAAGTATAGCGCCTATTAAGTATTTAGTAGGTCTCCTTTCCTATTTAGCACTTAGGTAGCTATAGTAAATATAATAGTATAAGACGCGAGGTCTAGAAGGCGGTTATACTTCGCAATTTATTAATTAGCCTCTAGGACGTTATCTTCAATAAGCTTCTAAAAAGAAGAGGGTGCTAGCAAGTAAATATACTAGAAGTGCTCTATATTAAGAATTATCCTCGCTTCTCTAATTATACTTATCTAGAAGTCCCCCCACTCTATAAATATAACTATAAAGAGAATAGAGATATTACTATAAAACTTCTTATATATAGCTTTAGTAGCCTCATCCTTACTAGCCCTTATAAGAGGCATAAGATTAGTTCTAATTAGAGCTACACCCTTAGTAGGAGAACTAAGCTAAGCTGGCTCAGACGGGCGCAGGTCTTAATATTAAGAGGGGGCCTATATAGAGTTGCTATACTAAGAAAGAGCTTAAATAGGTTAGGTTAGGATAAATTAGGGCGGCTAGGATTTAGGTACTATAGTATTCTCTTCCTCATTAACTAGCTCTAAGACGCGTAGGTATAAATATAAGAAGTTTTACCTATAAGGGGGCTTTACTACCCTACTACTAAGTATAGGCTTATTAGGGACCTATTTTGCCTACTATTAAGTAGTAGCTATAAAAGTTAGGGCGTAAGTTAACTCTATTGCTCCTAAGTTAGTAAAGTTCGCTCTAGTAGTAGCCCGCTTAAGAAGGCTAGCTTTAGCTAAGACTTCCCCTATATCCACAACCTCCTTTATAAAAAGCCGCCTAATCAGATTATCCTTAATAAACTTAGCAATAGTAGTAATAGCAGGCCATAGATTCTAGTTAACTAAGTAGGTTATTATAATTACCCTATTAAAGCCTATCTTCTTTTACCCCTTATATACTAGGTCCTCAGGAATCTTATTAACCTCGTTTTATGCGGAGGGGTCCCTAAAGAAGTAGTAGGCATTATAGAGATAGAAAAGGTTAATCTAGCTATTATAGGCAAGCTGGGGGCAGTCCCTAATTCTTTTAGCGTTATAGCTGTAGTACTAGCATATGCTATAAGGGCCCGCAGCCTAGTTTAGGTGCCTTTTGCGCCTAGCTGTAGATTAGCCCTAGTTAGAGTTATTATATTGGAAAAGCTAGCTCTTTAGCTAGGAAGATATATAGTTAGGTTTAGCTATCTTTATTAGTTTTAGGATCTAAGCCCCTAATATCTTAAGAAGAATAGTAATAGCAGCCTATTAGTCTAAGCTAAGCTAGGTTAGTTCCATAGTACTAGTTTAAATAGCAAGAGTACGTACCCTAATACCCTTAGTAATCTTCCCAATCTCATTAGATCCTACTAGCTTAATATCCTTAGACGCCTTAGGTATTAGGGCTGCTTTACTTAGGGAGGCCTAAATAGAAGGGGAATTCCTATCCTTAGCTACCTTAGAATCAGCAACAGCTGCTAGCAAAACGTGCTCAAAGAGGTTAGAGTCCCCAAAAGCCTTATTATAGCGCTGCTTGTAGCTAATCCACCGCACTAGATACTTCTTAAAGGAGGCGTAGTCGCTAGTATTAAATAGATTAGCAAGAGTAGTATTTATAAGTAATATAACACTAGTAACTGCATGCTTTGAGAAACGCTTTACAACTACCTTAATAAGCTTAGTGTTGTCTATAACTGGTTTGGACCTAATCTTAGCCTTAGTCTTGATTTTTTCGATTTTCTAGAAGAGCTTGGCAGTAGCATCTAGGTCGTCGCTTTTAATTAGGGGGCTAAGCGCCAGGTTATAAAGTTACTTATTTGGGTTTAGTATGAGGTCCTTATTGAGGTGCCCATATATATTAACTATAGTATTATAAGCTTCCTTCTAGGTTATGCTCTTAATTGCTAATTTAACTATAACTCTATAGTTATTATTATAGTACTAGGGAAGGAACTTAACCTTAAGGTCGTTTAAAAAGCTAGCCTAATTAGTCCGCGCGTCGAACTCTTCTAGAAAGTCCATAATATTACTACTAGTAAATAATAGAGCTCTATTACTACTAGGCTAAGGCATATGCAGTCTCCTAGCGCTAGGCTCCCTAATAATAACCTAGTTATTTATAGCCTTCATAAGATCCATAAGGGCACCTAGATTTAATTATATTTATAGCTAATCCCTCAGAGGTTGCAGGCGTCTTTATTAAGGCCTTATTTCCTTTAGAGGAGGACTCCTGAGGTTAAGATAGCTAGCTAGCTAAGCCCTCGCTATTCTAGTTAGAGTCTGAGCCTAGGTTGATTTTAGGCTTTTCTTAGTAACCCTTAAATTTAGGCTTATTAAAAGATTATATAGCTAATATATTAGTTTGTTTTTAGTAATAGTTATAGTATAACTTAGTATTATTAAATAAAATATATAGTATAAAGAACTAATAGTTAAAAGAACTATTAGTATAGCTTAGTAAATAAAGGTATAGTAGCTAGGCTATTAGATATATAACTAAGGGCCTAAACTAGCATTACTATAGAAATCAGGGTGACCTCAACCTAAAGAATAGCAGCTACTAAACCTTCTTTATAAAGCTTATATACAGCCTAAATAGCCTTTTTGCCTATTAAGTATAAATTCTACCTTAATGATAATTTGCTTTCTCTTCTAGAAAGTAGAACCTACTTAACCTAAAGTTAGTTTGCTATTTAATCTACTTACTATTAATACTAGGGAAGCATAATTAAAATGAAATCCCTATTAATCTATTATTATTAACCTATATATTAATTCTAGCTAAACCTAATCTAGAGAAACCTTGCTACGCTCTTCTTCTCCTCTATTATATTAGTACTAGAGAAAGCGCAATTAAAAGGAAGTCCCTATTAATCTATTAGTATTAACCTATATATTAATTCTAGCTAAACCTAATCTAGAGAAACCTTACTACGCTCTTTTTCTCCTCTATTACTATCTCTAATTAGCCCTGCTCGCACCTATATACTAACTAAATATTAGATTAAAACAGCCTCACTATATTTCTAGTAGATATCTCTAGGGGTAGAGTAGTATTACTAAAAGTTACTAAGGGTTACTAAAAGTTTATGCTTAAAAGTTAGAGGTATTTATAATACCCACGCAGATCTAATCTGCGTGGGATCATTATTTTTTATGAGTATTATCTAAATAGCGCGGGATTATTAGTCTTTATAAGTAGTATCGGAATAGACTACAATAAGTCTGCGCGGGATTATTGGTTATTATGAGTATTATCTAAATAGCGCGGGATTGTCGGTCTTTATCATTCTCAAGCATTATCTGAACAGACCACAAAAGGGTCTCTACGCAGAATTATCAGTCTTCGCGAGCATTATCAGAATAGACCACAATAGGTCTAGGTAAGGCACCACCTCATATAATAAGGAGATTAGGTATTTAATTCACCCACAAGGCACTATTAGAACGACGTAGAGGATATATATAAGCAAGCAGCTAAGAATAGCTACTAAAACCAATACAAAACAACCCCCAAATAGAGTTATACGCCCTTAGTACTACGCTAGTAAAGGCGACTCACTACTAAATAGTCCTCAGAGTGAGGGAGACTTATCTAGAGCTAAGGGACTCCTAATTAGAGGCCCCTTAAGTAGTGAGATCTCCCTATGATATCGCGGAATTAAATAACATACCTTGTCGAAGTGATATAATACCCTAGGAACGAGCTTTAGGTAACTAGCCGTCTAATTAGAAAGAAATAGGGGAAAGCTATAGAATAAGAATAGAGAAGTTATATATAGGTATTATTCTAGTATATATATATGAGCATACCCTCTATCTCCTAACTATCCTAATTAGACCTCTATATATATGAGGTCCTTAATTAGAGTGCTAACTAAGAAAAGAAGAAAGCTGAGAAGAAAACAAGACTAGCTGATATGTTCGCTATCCGGCTCTACTAGTTAAGAGTAAATTAATTCTCCTAGAGCTAAATCTAAGCTTCTACTATAGTAGGGGGCAAACTTCTATTAAATAGCATTATATAACGCAGGCAACCTATTTAACTAGTAGTACTACCGCTCTATATCTATAAAGATATAAACCCGCTAGGAGAGAGCAGAACCTTAGAGGAGAGTCTCCTACTAAGCAGTAATAGCTATATGGTAGTAGGGGTACTTAGCTAGAGCTAATAGATAGGAGAGCTAGATATCTACTTTATAGTAGTATATAACTTTATAGTTATAGAAAACTAGCTTCTTACTATACCTTAAAATAGGGGCATTAAGCTAGAATACTCTATAGTCCTATAATATCTAGGGCGGGAAGAGCGCTAGGGCTAGCTATACCTAAGTAGTAAAACCCTATATAATTACTAGAGTAAAAATATCTAAGAAGAGACTATATAGATTCTAGAAGGCGTTATTCCCTCTATAAGTATACTAAGGTAGTAGGCTATAGGGGAGTTACTAAGGAACTCTAGGTACTAATGAGCTATAGCTAGGGGGACCCTGCTATAGGTAGCCTAGCGGAGTAATGCTTTATCTTATTGCTCCTAGGCCTAGGGGAGCTATTAGAATAATAATATTCCTAGTGGGGCTAGTATAAGTACTATCTAGAGGGGCTAATATAATAGCAACTATCCCAGTAGGACTAATATGAATAATATCTAGAGGAGCTAATATAACAGCAATTTCCCTAATAAAACTAATATAGGTACTATCTAGTAGGGAATATAAGGAGTTAGTAGGATATATTAATAGGGCAGTAACCTAACTTATAGTTAGGGGTTTTAATTATACCCCAAGAGATACTTAAGTCTCTACTTTTATTAGCGCTCTAGGTTCTTAAGGAAGCTACTTCAGCAGAGGGGGAGTACTTAGCAGTAGAATAGCTATAAAAGTAAGCCATCTAGTATTACAAACTTAGATCTCTTTAGGGCTAAAGTCACTAAAAGAGCTATAGAGAGTACTAGATTTATAATAATAAAGAAGGACCCTCATTACACTACTAATAGTCTCCCTCAGCAAGTAGGTATCAATATTCTAACTATTAATATCAAGTAGCTCATTAAGCTAGCTAGTATTGCAGGAAGCCTGCAGGATATGAAGCATTTAGCTTATATCCTAATAGAGACTACCTAATACTACTATATTATATAGGAAAGCCTAGTGGAACGACGTAGAGGATGTATGTGAGCAGGCAGCTAAGAATAGCTACTAAAACCAACATAAAACCCCTGAATAGAGTCGCGCGCCCTTGGTCCTACGCCAGCAAGGGCGACTCACTGCCAAATGGTCCTCGGAGTGAGGGAAACTCATGCAGAGCTAAGGGACTCCTAATTAGAGCCCCCTTAGGTGATGAGATATCCCTGGAATATCGCGGAATCAGATGACAAGCCTTGTCGAAGTGATATAACAC
The DNA here is from genome assembly GCA_037178605.1 of Colletotrichum euphorbiae. Classification (NCBI taxonomy): domain Eukaryota; kingdom Fungi; phylum Ascomycota; class Sordariomycetes; order Glomerellales; family Glomerellaceae; genus Colletotrichum; species Colletotrichum euphorbiae. The sequence continues at coordinate 26,511 of JAXCEF010000215.1, forward strand.
CCTTAAGAATAGAATAGAATAAAAGATATATATAGATATAATAGTGCGCGTATGTGAAGGAAGGTATCTGTGGAAAAAGAAGGTGAAAAGTTGGATGAAAAGAAGATTCCCCTCTAAAGAATAGGAAGAAAGATAGCCCCTATTTATAAGGGGATTAGAGTGCTAGCAGAAAGAAAACAAGATAGCTGATCTGTTCGCTGCCCGGCTCCACTAGCTAAAGCTATAAACCACTAAGTCATATTTATAGCAATTCGCAAAAACCGCAACACAGCAGGTATTATTTCATTACGCCTCCATAAAACGGGGCGAAGAAAAAAACAACCTAGCAGTAGACTTCTACTAGTCTATTATAACGGAGTCCTTAGAGCCTAAGCCTGAACCTAAGCCCTTATCCTAATGCAGACGTCTCATACGCCTCTTCTAAGCTCCCGCCATAAAGCAAGCGGGGAGTAGAGGGACTTAATAAGGTTAAGGATCTAAAAAAGAAAATCTAGTAGTTATACTACTAGATATCAGCATCTTCTCAGTATACCTATAGTAATACTAAGGGGGTAATAAGATATTTAACAAATAACAGTAAACAGGAACAATATACAGTAAAACAGCAAAAAATAGATCTTAGTATAAAAGGAGTAAAAGTCTCATATTATTATATCATATACTACTAGTCTTATTTATAGACAGCAGACGCCACATAATAGTAGCAGTATGCCACGTAGTAGTAACTATACGTTACAGTACATAACAGTAACTACGCACTATTTATATAGTAATACTACCTATCTACTCTAATATTCTATAAGATATTGTTTTTTTATAAAGTATTTAAGCTCTTAGTAGTCTATTAGTACTTTAAATATAGGGGTACTATATAGCTCTACTCTCTATATATAGAGATAAAATAATACTACTAGTAGCTCCTAATTATAAATAGAGTAGTTATACTCTGCTAGTAATAGCTTCTTTAAGTAAAATACTACTAGGCGCTAGGTGCCCTCTAGGTTAGCTTAGGAGAGCACTTCTCTAAGAGCAAACCTAGAGCAATTAGTCTCTACTACTATCTTATCCTCTGGGTTAAATTAGTAGAGGACTAGTTAGGTACTAAATAGCCTCTTAAGCTTCTTAAATACCTTATCTTAGTTCTTTCTCTAGTAGAATACTATATCTTTCTTAGTAAGCTATATTAGTAGCTTAATAATCTCCCTATAATTAGATATAGATATACTATAGTAATTAATAAACCTTAGGAAGCTCTAGACCCCTTTAGGTAAAGTAGGGAGTAGCTACTTAGTAATTACTTAGAGTTTCCTGGGGTTATAAGAGAGGCCCTTCCCTACTATTATAATAAACCCTATATACTTAACCTTTTTAACTAAGAACTTGCACTTTATAGATTTAAGGTCAAGTTTAGCTACTACTAGCTTCTAAAGAACCTCCTAGACCTTCTTCTTATATTTCTTCTTTATTCTATTTAAGTAAATTAGTATATTATCTATATAAGTAGTAATAAAGTTATTTAAGAAGTCTTATAGTATATTATTAATATATTATTAAAAGCTAATAGGGGTGCTAGTTAGGCTAAAGAGGTATATTACCTACTTAAATAGATTATACTAAATATAGAATGCTATTCTCTCCTAGTACCTCTATATAACTTATAGCTAATAGAAGGCTACTATAATATCTAACTTTATATATTACTTAGCTATACTAACTTAGTATAATATCTTAGAAATTAATAGTAGGGGGTACTAATTCTTCTTAGTAATTATATTTAATACTCTATAGTTAATATAGAAGTAAATACCTCTACTTAGCTTCCTTATAAATAGTACTAGGGCTCTAGCTAATAAGCTACTAGCCCAGATAAACCTCTTAATTAAGAGGTTCTATAGGGTGTTCTTAAGTAGTAGTAGCTCCTCTTATAATATATTATAAAGGGGTCCCTAGGAGAGTAGTAGTTCCCTCTTATTTGGGGTGGGAATAAAGTTAATCTAGTAGTCTGCTCCAGGCTAGCTAGGGGGAAGTAAGTAAGCCTTGTTAGAGTTAAATAAGCTGGAGAACTCCTCTAGGATCTAGGCTAATACTCTATATTATTAGTTCTCCTTTAGCTTTAGGTTAAGGGCCTTCTTAATATCTACAAGACTAACTACTTAACTCTATACCTCTATAATACCTCTCTAGTACTTACTTTACCTCCTTACTAAGTATTAATAAATTATAGAGAATAGCGCTATATCTAGGAATCTCATAGCTTTTATTTCTATTATAAAAGGTAATTCTTCTTACTGCTTTTAGTATAGCTTCATATAATCCTAGCTATAGTATATATAATAGGCTATAGTATTATATATAACCTTATTCTGCCCTATTTACACACGTCCTAATAGGATTCCTAAGTTAAGGCCTTCTACTATATATAAATATATACTAGATATAGCTATTAATTTCTAAATTAAAGGCTATTATACCTAGAGTATTACTTAGTAATAAACTACTAAGAGTATACCCCTTTATAAGCTACTACTTCTTTTTAATATATAGAAAGTAGAGATATTAAGCTAGAGACTAGCTAATTATTATATAAGTATACTTATTAGTATTAACTAGAGTATAAGCTAGATATCTTTTATTAACTCTAACTTATATAATAATAAATTTACTATCTACTAGCTAATCTATTTTATATTTTTTCTAAGTTAATATCTCCTCTTTAGTAAGCTCTAGGGCCTAACTTTGCTCTAGAGTTAGTTTTTTCCTAACTTTTTATTATCCTTAGAGGAGCATATCTCTACCTAGTAGTCCTCTTCTTCCTCTTAGCTAGTAGAATTAACTTTTAGGGTCTTAACTTTAGTAACTTTTGATAGCTAGTTATCTTTTATAGAGTAGCGCTATATAATATAGCTCTTAACCCTATAGGTATAATAGATATAGATATCCTTAGGGCAGATATCCTTATTCCTTTACTACTAGGGATATATTAAGTAGCTATTAGACAATAATTCTAAGTCTTATTAGGGGTAATATTTCTCTTTTGCCCTCAAGATATATACTACCCTAGTTATATAGGTATCTCTATTCATGTTTTTAGCTACTAGCTTCTAGTAAAGCGCTTAGAGATAGCTTAGAGCTTTCTAATATTTAACCTTCTAGGCAATATTCTAAACTTTTAAGAACTACTTACTATAATTAGAAGATACATTAATAGTAATTAACTAGTCTTTTAGCCTAGGAGTAAGGGCAGCCTCTAGGAGGGATATCTAGACCTAGCTAAGCTAGTTACTAACCCCCGCGTCAGCCAGGGTCTGCTTGAATCTTGGCAAGAAGGCTGAGAGGGACTCTATCTCTCTCTACTAGAGAGTCTATAGTTAGGCTACTACTTAAGGCTATAGGTTATAATCCTTTCAGGTTTAGTTAAAGTAAGCTATAAAATCCTTAGAGTTATATTTTCCTCTCTTACTATCTACTCTATAGAAAGTAGAAACTACTAATTAGGGGTTAGTATCTAGATATAAATTAATAATATACCACGCCTCTATATTTATAGAGTAAAAATCCTAGTTAATTACAAGAATATATCTTATCTATTACGCCTATAAGGCATATTCTCTCTACTAACCTAAGAACTTTAGGAGTAAGGGTAGTAGCTTCTAAGTTACTATACTAGGTATTACTAGTAGTCTACTAGTAGTAATTATTTAGGGGGGTATAGCTAGTTACTAGTTGCTCCTCTATAGCTCCTATATTTGCTGCTAGAGGTAGTTTAATGCTATTACTAAGTTAGTATATAACGGCTCGCCTTAGCTATTAACTATTAGGTTATTAATTATCTTAGTGACTAGTAGGGAGCAGCGCTTAACTTATCTCTCATTATTATAGTAGTAAGCTTTAAATATACAAAGAGCTAGATTTAAGTCTATATAATAAGAGGTAGCGTAATACTGTTTATTTGAAGCTGAACAGGAAAAGGAAGAGTTTTCTACTTTAGTAAGGTTATACTAGGTTTATAAGTAGCTACTAGGTGGCCCTAAGCAGTGAATCTACGCAGAAGCCCAGATAGGTTTAACCGGGCGTAGCCCGTAATATTATATAAGTTAGGGACATAAAGAAATAATACTAGAATTTAATAATATTAGCAATAAGCTTTAAGCGCACCATATCTATATATAAGAATAGTTCTTCTTAATATCATAGTAATAGATATACTTATCTTAACTCCTATTTCCAATCTCTATTTATATCTGGGACTTTTATTATTAAATAAACATATAACCTTATTATATATTCTTATAAATCTAAATTACCTCTTAAATGAGTTACTAGAATGATAAACTATTACTAATTAATTATTTAATATAACTTTTGTATTATAAATACCTCTATATTTCTATAGTTATAAAGTTCTATATATAATAAGTTTATTATAAGCTAACGTAGCTAGGCTTTTTAATAAGGCTATTAAGGAACTTAGTAGAAGATTACAATTAGTACAGAAGATATCTTCTTATAAAATAAGACGTAGAATAAAAAAGTAGAATAGTTATATAGATATTGAAATAGGCAAAATAGGTATATAAACTATATAAATCCTAGAATACTATTCAATATTCAAACAGAGAAAAAGAATGTAGATATTAAAAGTCATATATATTATATATAAGAATATTATATCTAAAGTGCTAGAAAGCTAGAGAAAAAGGTCCATATATATAAACTATAGTTTTTACTAAACTTCGCGACATATACTTATGCGCTTATTATATTGAAGTATAGGTTTATAAAGCATACGTTTATGCACTTATTAAGTCTAAGTATAATTCTATGCGCTTACTAAGTCTAAATATAAGTTTATATACGCTTAGTATGCACGCGCAATATCTAAACCTCAATTTTTATATGTTTCTTTTTATTTTATATTTAGAATTTGTTTACTACTACTTAAATAGTAATACTATATATCACTCGAATTGTGTTTAAATATTGAATTCAAATATATATTTTAATTTACTATGTTCCTTACATTTATAGAGTTATAGCAATTCAAAATTATAATAAAGTAAAACGTAATATTAATTACTATATTTCCTACAATTATTAAGTTATAAGTAACTTAAAAAGAAATATTTAAAAAGAATATATCAATTTTGCGCAGTAAGTATGCAGCGGTTCTATTTACTGGAAGGAATCTAAGTATAGAGAAACTATAATATAGAGGTAGAGAAGAAGTCACTATAATCACTTATTATTATTACATATACATATAGACTCCTCAAGCAGAGAGATACCTTAATAATTCTAGATATAAGTTTTATAATTCTTCTTTAGTTTTGCACTTAAGCTTCTTGATCTTTTTAATTAGATCTATAAATCACTTTATCTATCTGTTGGGTTGCATACGGGCGGAGTGACACAAACGCGCGCGTAGCCCTAATATATATTGTTCGTATTGAAGCTATTTAGAAGTGTGCGTATATGTATATAGAAGTCTAAGATACAAATAGCTACGTAGGCAGTAGTATTATACTATATTGGGCCTACAAATACAGTCACGTAGCGTACATACATGCATACAATATTATATTTAGCAGAGGCCTCATCCTACCACTCTACAGATTATAGTATTATTCCGCTACTAGCAGCTCTTTCTTTTTAGCTAGGCGCGCTATAACCCACTACAATACAAAAACGAAACTTTCTGCAGATTCCAAAATAATATAAATAATTACTCCATTAGGCTTTTCTCTATACCTTCATTATTACTTTTAATATCAATCAAAAGCCTCCCTCTATATCCCCATCACCACTCTTAATAGTATAGCTATTATTCTTCATAGCGTGAGGGATATCGTGGCCATAGTAGCCCTTCTCTTATCTTATAACCCTTCAAAGCCTTTCTCTATACCTCTATACTCTCATTAGGTATCAAAAGCCTCCCTCTATACCTCTAGTATCTCATTATACCAATAGTAATAGCAGTAAAGGTAGAGAAAGCAAAAGCGGGAGTATTTGCAGCTTAAATAGCTAGTAAAAGTAAAGGCGAAGTTCTCAGCTACTTCGGCAATAGGCTTATGAGGGTATTCAGAAGCTTTCAGAAGGGAATCAGGGCCCTCCTAAAGAGATTTAGAACCTTTTAGAAGGGTACTCACTCAGCACTTTTCAAAAGGATACTAACTTATACAAGGTAGGGTTTGCTCACACCCACACATAGCAAAGGTTTGCAAATATGTCGAAATAGCGCGTTGCGTGAAGGGAAGTCAGCCTTACAGAGCCCGCAGCGATAGCGCTCTTGTAAACTGCAGTTTATTCGCGAAGATATAGCAAAAGGAGCGTTCCTTTTTAGTGTAAAAGTTATTAGCACCGCGCGAAGGTTGAGGGCGAGACAAGCCTAGCAAAAAAGTCTTAAAGAGGCGTAGATATATAGAGTTGCCGCTATATTTACAGCAGGGCAGCAGAGAGTAAGACTAGCCTAATAAAAGAGTCTCAATAAATAGCTATTATAAAGGGTCCTAAGGAGGCGTAGATACGCATTAGGAGTAATAGCAATCGCAATAAGATTTAATTAGGGTTTTATAATAAACATAAGAACCAAAATAAGTCCTCTAAGGTAGTTACATATATATTTAAATACTTCTAGTATATTAATTAATATAGGTAGCATAAAAAGGCTCTCTAGTAATAATTATTAAGTAGATTGATACATAAATCAATTATTAACAAAAATAGAGCTTTTATCTCTTTAAGTAGTAATCTTACTAATCTGCAGTTCAGTTATATATTATAGCCGAAGTAATATAACATTGAAGTTAACTACTAATCAGTATTAGTTTGCATATATGCGAAGTAATACAAAACGCGCGTATCCCTAATACATATTATTCATATTGAAGCTATTCAGAAGTATGCATATATATCTATAGAAGTCTAAGATACAAATAGCTACGTAGGCAGTAGTATTATACTATATAAGGCTTGCGAATATAGTTACATAACGTATATACCTACGTATAATATCATATTCAGCAGAGGCCTCATCCTGCTACTCCGTAGGTTACAGTATTATTCCGACACTATCTTTTAAGCCTATTTTTATTATTTGAGCTCTTCTGTGAATAGTATTGTGTTGTTTGCTATCTTTGCACTCCTTCACGAGATTCTGCGCTTCTTAATATACTTATTTTAACTTTTATTTCTAACTTCTAACTCTATATAAAATCTTTCTTATTATAAGGCACCTAACCTATATATATTTCAAGAGAAACCTATGTATAATAGTAGTATACTCAAGTTTGACTTTCTGCTATGCTACTATATATATTTGGAATCTAGAAACATATAAAAGAAAACTCTTAATTCTAGTAATTATAAGATATAAAGAATTTATTAATATAATTATTACTATAGCTATAAACAGTAGTAGTAATTAGTAGGAGTGTGAGTAGTAGGAGTGCGGGCGAAAGGAGTGGTATGTATAGGCGGGTAGTAGAAGTGCGCGCCGGTGGCAGGAGTGTGGGGTAGGTAGCTCCTACTCTTACTTAACTCCCGGCCTGGCCAGGTTGATCGTCTGAGCTCGGTTCGCAACATACGCAAGTTACCTCTGAACTATATCTCATAGTCTCACTCAGTTCCTCTATACTTTTCTCCAGACCGCCTCGCCGCAGCAGAACGGGTCTCTTAGGCCTAATATTAATATAATAGAAGTTAGTAGTTAACCTTGCCCGCTCCGTCTGCTTATTTCCCTGAGCCGCCTCTACTAGTGGATATCTATTGTCTCATCTAAGAAACTCCACTCGCGAAGGTCTAAGTTTTGCAGCTATATTACTAATTAGGTTTTTATATAACTATTTATAGTTCCGAACGGTATCTCCTGATCTTCGAATGTCTTTTGATAGGTTTATATTGCGTCAATATTACCTAAGTATAGTATTTCAACTAAAGAGAAAAGGCCTAATATATTGCTTTATGAAGATAACTATAGAAAATAACGAAGTGCTTCTTATGCTATACCATATAAGTATATAGGCAAATAGGAGCGCGGGAGGCGCTTATTAGTTAGATAGGCCGCATATAATAACCCCATTATTAACGCTCTATATTATAACTAAAAACCCCTGCATTAATCCCTCACTTTAAATAAAATAAATAGTAATATATAGTTATTAGAATATTTAAGTAATACTAATAATAGTATATAAATACATAAAATATTATATTTAGCCTTTATAAAATAATACGGGCACGTTATCTATATATATTTAGTAATAAGTATATAATTGTTGGGCAATGTAATTATAGAGGTCACGACTGTACCCGACCTTACATAAGGTAGGTAAGGTAGGTAGAATATACAAGGTACTCACCGGGATACACCGACCGCAGTGGGCTGTTCTGCCAAGGTGACCGGGAACCGCTGATGTTGCATAGAAGGAGCTGAAAATTTTGACCCTCGGCTGCAGGGAAAACGCCCAATATCTCACCCTACACTACGGATATGCACGCCGCGGTCGATCTCGACAGTCACGCGACACCGGCAAATCTCCAAATTCTTGTCGTCGTCGTGTTGAACAGTCGAACGCTCATATTGCTAACGTCTACCGTACCGTGCTCGAGAAATAATGGAAGCTGATTATACTATGCATGGTATCGCTCTCGGAAACGAAGTAAACGCCCTATGACGCCTTTTTACTCTCATCTCCATCTGCAGGAGCCTTCTTTTCCTGCTTCTTCTGGTCTTTGCGCTCACGTTTAGCTCGGTCATCTTCTTCTTCTTTGTCCTCTTCGCCGTTCTTCCGTCGCGCATCCTTCCTCTCCCTGTCCAATACCTCCTGGACTTCCTCACCACCAAGGTCTTTAGTCTCATCCCAGTCCACGTCGTATTCCATCGCCACCATTTTGATCTCGCGTCGCAGTGAGTTGGCCTCTTGCACGAGCTGCTCCCACACCTGCGGATCGAACCCGCGCGTCTGGTAGAGGGCCTGCTGTCGCTTCGAGACCGTCACGTTGAGCGCGGCCTTATAGCTGAGCTCGCGGCTGATGTACAGGAACCACAGGTAACCGCCCATGATAGTCGTCAGACCGACCAAATACGTCACCGGCTCGACCAGATCCCAGCCAAAGTCGGTATGGAAGGTAACATAGTACACCACTCCCCACCAACTCAATAGCACCCCAAAGCCGCCCTGAGCGATTCGATGGGCCCCGCGGTGGGCAATAGTGTCGCATTCTTCCTTGAGCTTCGCCATTTGTTCAACCTGGTAAGACATCTTCCGCAGCCGGATTCGCATATAGTATGTTCGGTCATTGAAGCTCGGTACTGCTACACGTAGCTCCTGATTGTAGCCCTCGATGCCAATCGAGAACTCTCGGCCGCGGGCAGCGTCTCTGATAAAGTCGCCGACCTCGGTACTGCTGCTCCAGCGAACCCAATTGGTGTCGTCGCGTTGCTTCTTGGGACCCTCGTGGCCGAGACCTGAGTACGAAGCGACATTGCCCTCCGACTTCTTCGTGGCACCGCTGTCCTTCCTGCCTTTATCCTTGTGCTCGGCCTCTGCCCTGAAGTATATCTTTGGGATCCGCTCTCGACGACCATCGTCAATAGGTGGGATTTCCGCTTGAAGAAGCCTTTCGAGGTAGGAGAGGGGCTGTTGGGGGTGGACGAGCAGCGCGAGAGGGGCAATTCCTTCTTCCTCGCCATCTTGGCTTTCCTTTTTGGGAAGCTGCGACGTCCTCGTCTGCTCTGCATAGAATGGCAGTGGAAGAATAAGCTTCAGTAACCGTGTCGGGGTCGTGAGGAGGCGCCCTGGGGGAAAAGTCAGCATGCTCATCCCATGCAATGCCCACGCGCCGCAGGCGGGAGTCAAAGCATACCGCGGGTCTTATCGCCGTTCGTGGGATCTTTGGACGATACTCGCTGCTCGACTTCATTGCCCACGCGATGCCACGGTCTCTCCTCCTGTTTCCTCAGGGCAAAAAGCTCTGATCGCTCGTCCTTCTCCTTCTGCTCCTCCTTGTACATGTCATCGCGATTCGTTGTCTTGGCCTTGGCAGTGTCGATTTCCTCGCCCAGGTTTGCTGAGTTACCGACTGTGCGGGCAATAGCTGGCATGCGGCTACCAATGCCGACTCCGACTGGGCGGAAGGCTCGACACAGCGAACCATGCTTGGTGCTGATGCTGGCAGGTAGTTGGAGGCATACGCGGCGGAACGCGTAGCTCATTTCGATGTGTATTAGGTTGGTATGTTGGGATGGAAATTGACTTTTCTTTTCCCTGTTTGTTTTCTCCAAGTTTTCAATCACTTAAAGTGATATTTCCATTACCAAGGGGAAAGAAAGAAATCAAGTGCGACAGCGTCTACGGAAACAGGTCTTGGCCTTGTCCTGCTTGTAAGCTCTCCTTAAGCTGTCTGCCGTCTCTGGCAGGGCCCTGCCATCATGACGTCAATGGATGTGGCTGTCTCTTGTGGGTGTGGCTGAGAGCAGCTGCCTGCAGGAGCTCCAGCTCGATGCAGCTGCAGGTCCACGTCCTTGGCCAGGAGAGCTCCACCCCGGTCATCGGTCCCAAGCTTGATTTCCCGGCTTTCCTACATCATCACTACCCGCCGAGCCTCCGCTGTACCCCAGCTGCATCACCACGTCGCCACGACCGGCCGCCTTTCCACATTCCGGTTGTCGGACGTAACACGCACTCATCGGAGGCCTCTGACACGCGACTAGCTTCATTTTGTTTGGGGCAGGCAAGAAACGTCCCATCGTCACTATGTGGATACTATCATCCATAACCCTTCATTACAAGAATAGCTGCATTGTCCACGTCAAAACGCAATGATATGGTATCTTTAATCCATTGAACTATGTACAGCTATACAATCACACTCGAGGCCCATCAACTGCTATACCTCCACTCCACACTTTCCCAACCCTTTCGTCTCTCGACTTTGACGCCGAATCCCTCGCCGTTGTCGATGGGCTTGACAGCGGCCGCGGTCATCGGGCAACGATCCATTCTGGGAGGCTCTTTCGTCGAACGGCGATGACTAACCAACGGTGTGACATCAAAGCCAAGGAGGAGGGAGGCCACGAACCCCAAGTTTTCTGCAAACGCAAAATTGCGCTCTGGGGACAGATGTCTTCCTCCTCCGAAGGGAACCCACGCCGCCGTAGCCACGGTTAGGGCCTTAAAGCTGGCGGTGTATGAGATGTTGATCCCGGGCAGCCACGTTACGAGGTCAATTGCGTCCAGTGTAGTTGACCAGACCGACGACCGTCCAACTGGTCAGGATTCAGCATCGCCCAAAACTTTCGGGAGGGAGCCGCTTCGTCTGAGGCACGAAATGTTGGTGTGCAAGGATGGAGGTCTTAATACGTTGGAACGATCTCCACGTCATTAACATTTTCGACTTTCCAAGGCGTCCTGCAATGGGTGATCAGGGCCTGGCCGGAAAATTGGACGGTCGTAATGCCATCTGACAGGCGTCGAAACGTTCAAGCAACACCAAATGACCCTGTGACTCGACGCCAAAGCTTATTGTGCCTGAAGCCCATCAGAATTCAAGGTAAAACACACGCTTCACTGAAGAATGGGAGAAGAAGGCGCCGAGTTTCTTACTGCGGTTTGTGACGATACAAGCTTACATAGGATGGGAAATTTGCGCCGGATGTATATGGTTCATTGGCTCGAGATCATATGTTTTCGTCTTGGGGAGGTAACTGCAGCATGACTTTTATTCACGTGCGGGGATAACATGTTTCCTGAGAGGAACTCTTGATTCATACCTAGAACAATTTCCCGTCTCGAGATTGGAGCAAAACACTAATTCTAGATGGGGTAGACAACCTTTTCAGCACTGATAGGACGTTGACCTTCATCGCCTTTCGGACCCAACAACACAAACCCATGTGAGGGGATATTTTCCAAGCCACCCGGGTCCCGAAATCAAACGGACTGGATTCGGCTGCAGCTTGATCTTTTCCCGCAGAGGCTTCGGAGCCGAGAAAGTTGTAGAAGTCGTTCGTGAACTCTCGAGCTTCAGCGTTCGCAGGGATGGTCGCGCCTAAACAAGGCCAGTCGGTCAGCGTTACTCTCGTCATCTAGAGACGACCGGAAGTCTGCTTGAGTCGTAATCGAGGTTCAACTTACCTTGATACTGGATCTCTGCTCCCAAACCCTCCCATACCGCCCCCATGAAGGGCTTGATCTTCATTTTGGAGACATCAAAGCCGCCAATCACCGGACTTCTAAGGCCACTCGGGGCCGTGATACCTAGTCCACGAGAACGTCGTAGTTGTACGGTTTCTCTTTTAAAATTGCATGCCGTGATTCGCTGGCGGTTCCAATGAGATGGATTCTTCTTCCCGAAGTTCGCTCCGCTAAGCAAACAAGTTGCGCGGCGTAAAGTCCCAAAGAAGAGGTCGCGCCGTAGATCAAGACGTGGATCGATTGGGTATCTACGAGACTGAAGGGGGATGAACCTCTGTCATGCAAAACGGGCAATGCAGTTAGAGACGGTCGAAGACGCCTTGCGCAGGCGTGAGACCGCATAGACTGATTGTGGCGGCGGATTCCAAGGTTAAGGTGTCGGGATGTTCCACGCCAGGTCAAACTCGACGGCAACGTGATCCGCGAATGCACCGGGGCGATCGTTGACGGAACACGCTGTTCTTGTAGTAAGCAAAATCTTACATTGTCTCCTCTAAGGGAAAGCAGCCGGCCGATGGTGACCGATATAGTGAGAAGCAGGACTTGCACTCACCGTGGACGAAACCAGCGACCCTTGCTCCGACCTTGGCGCGTGCTTCATCCACTTGAGCCAGGTCTCTGCCTACAGCGACCGCTTCGCCTGCAAAGTCACTACCGACTACGCGGTAATTATGGGCAGCTATGGAGTTTTTGGTGTAGAGGGCGTCGACATGATTTAGGGCTACAGCCTGTACCTTCATCAGAATCTCGGAGGGCTTCGGGTCGGGCGTTGGGACGTCTTGGACGGCGACCGTGCGTGTCGTTGGGGAGATCGTGAGGGCCTCCATGTTTGGATTTCGAGAAGCGATGGTCTGGAAAGAGTGGCGCGGTTTATGGCCTGGATCTATGAGTTTCGGTGATGGCGGTGCAGAAATCGTCTGTCGACATTAACGGCTTCATAGTACCGAAGGAAGCGAGAAGGTTTTATAAATGTCAAGTCGAAGCCCACAGTTGGCAGAATATATTCGAATTCACATAATTATTCAGCCACAGGTCCGGCGTCTTCTTGCGACAACGGCGCTTATGGAATCGACCGTAGTTTGCCTTTGATTAAATCTCGCCTTATCGACAAACCTGGCGATGTGTTCCTGGCGCCGTTGTGTCATAAACTTTGCATTCCGTAACGCTTACTAGTTTTGGTTTAGTGCTGTCGGCAGCTGCGGTTCTCGAAAGGGCCCCCGGGGTGGGGACGACTACGGTGTCGGAGAGGTGGATCACCGGGGTTTTCCGGAAGGAACTGGGTTCCAGGGAGCAGACCAGCGCCACCAACTGCTCCGTCTTTCCTGAAGTTCTCATGGAAAAACTCCGACTCCTCTTTGAGTCATTTCATGCCAACGGGATTGAACGAATCATGACTTCTTGTCCAGGCCGCCATCAATTGCTGGAAGCCTAAAGTTGTTGTTTGAAGATCACTATGCATGGACTAGGTGTGCGCTGGCAGGGGCAACCATATCCACGAAAAGTACCACTACCCTCGGCGGACTGTCGGTGTTTGCGGTTACTACGCACGACAATAGCCGCTTCTTCCAAAGGGGCAACGAGGGCAAAAGCCATCGCGTTGTAAAACAGAATGCTGCGGTTTCCCACAAAGTTGCTGGATTCCTCCGTGGTGAAGTATCGTCCCGAGCGGTAATCTCCACTGCCTTGGAAGGTCAAGAGGGTACCGTATCCTTCCTGGTCGTTGAGGCTGTAAATGTGGTAGCCGATGGACTTGTCTGGGTTCAGATAGGCGGTGGCGTTGAGGAAGTCCTTGTTGTTGACTTCGGCTGTGATTTGAACAGCGCCAGCTTGAAAATGCCGCTCTCATTACCAAACCGGTCAGTCAATCGATACAGTATTTCGGAAACACTGCTTCTTGCAGGGGACAAAGAAAACGACCGGCCTACTCGATGACAGGGACAGTGGTTGCGACAAATTTATTGACGTCGAGGGTAACAAGGCCTGCGAGAGTACGGCGCTCGATTGCATCCGCGGCGCGTAGAAGCTGAAGTGCGAAGAGAGCGGCGAGCGAGGACTTCATATGGGTTGAAGGTTTAAGAGGAGCATCTGAGGGATCGAGGACTTCTGCTAAGCTTGCCGATGACGATCAAGTTTTTATAAAGCGACTGAGGAACAAGAGATTGTTTTTTCTCTTTTTGTTGAGAGATATATCGCACAGTTACGCCATTTCGGAGAACCAGACATTTGCGGAAGGTTGCAACTTACCTGCATATTTCCCACGACTCGGAAGCCGGAACCAGCATCTTTCACGTTTGACTGTGGCGACGGTTCAATCCTCGGCTTATATGATCCAATAGAGGTACACTACCTCAATCACCAATCACAAAGCCCAGATTTTAGTACCGCTTTGCAGATCAAGCCAAAGTTAGGCGCAATTCTTGCAATTCAAATCACCAGACATCTTGAACTTAGTGTCGGCTTTCTAGACGGCGGGGCGGGTGGAGGATCAAGTCAAGATCATCCCACTAAGAACCGCCAACAAGAATATCACAAGACGTGCGTTGCAAGTCGGATCGCATCTTTTATCAGAAAAGACGCTCACCGCAACAGCATTGGTATGTCATGCCTTTTGGGGGTAATTGTAAACCCACATTTACCAGGCGAGTATTTCCTTACCCAGAAAACATCATCAACTGCCTTCTCAGAATTAAAGCGACCCTTGATAATGACCGTGCGTGTCGCGCGCGCCCTTGGCAGACCGTGGGAATATCGTTCATCTTGTATTACTGAACGAAGTCTTCGATCATGCTTCCTCATGGGGCTGTAGGGTTGCGATGCTTGTCTAGTGAGAATCCCGGATTCTTCGGCAGCAGGATTCATCTCCAGCTGCCTCATGAACTTGGAAGAAGAACGCCGTCTTTGTCGTAGTATCGTCCTACGTGTGAACAAGATGTACTTCATCAGTTTAAACCAAAGTGAAGTTGCGCTGCGTATGACTTCCGTTCGCTAGAGTCCGAGCTGTGGATTCTGAATAAAGCTATGTCTATCAGCTGTGGAGTCGTCCCAGACATCCACCAAGCGGGGCTCAGCCCCGTTACTCCCCTTGGTGTAGTTGGTTTATCACGTTCGACTGTAATGGATTCATTGTCATCGAAAGGTCTCTAGTTCGATTCTGGAAGGGGAGAACCACACATTTTTGCGTTTTCTACGCCTCTGTCTGGGGCTTAATTTTTGATCTTGTCTTTTAGGCTCATGCACAATCTCTCAAGAAAGCTTCCTAACAGAAACAATGCAAATGTCTTCTATTCACTGTAGCAGTCTATGTTCTATATTTCTCATAAATTTCCCGCTCTTTCTGCATTGCGAAGTTGAAAGGGATTACGATGAGGCTTCAGGCCAGTTGAGCCAGGCGCTAACAAGCTGCACAATGAGGGACTTTGAAACAAAGTTCACCTTTGCATGTGCCCGGCAAGTCGCCCTTGGGACAATAAGTGTCACGCCAGCCCATAAGGGCACCCCTTATATGTAAGCACATCAGCATAGCTGATATATAGATATATCCGCCTACCATGAGCTCCGTCAGCTGCTATATAGTGCGCTTGAATTATTATTAGAAGAAATCCTGAAATGGCTGTCATGTCAAAACTGGCCGGGCCACTTCTGGACCAAAACGTGATCATCGCGTCTATGTCAATGATTGGTTCAGACCTTGCTCTGCCCCTTCATGGCCATTGGCACATGGCGATGGTTGGTGTATTTGTTGAGGGGGTTTTGGTGGGTTGATACCTTGGCGCTGGAGTTCACATTGCTATAATGCGCGTGCCGTGTTCTTCCTTATATGCACATTTGGATGATGAGGCTAATGTTCTCATCTCATTACAACTGCATTGCCTGCACTCTCATTTATTGTTTTTGCTTTTGGCCCACAATATTGCTGAGGATTTAAACATTCAAGCTGACTTTCAAACCGTGATTCAGTAATAATGGCTTTCACTTTAAGCTTAGTCCTTTTTGTTATCATCATCATTAAAGACAGCATTCTTGGTCTTTGAACCGATGGGTGAAACAACGAATACCTACACATGCACATTGCAACTTTGGTAAAACGCTATCAGACACGCGCCCGAAAGGTGAATTGCAGCAATCTATCGCTACGAACATATGTATAGTGTAGCTCTTTACTCCTGCATTAGTGGACTAGTACACCCTCAGAATAGACCAGAAACTCTCCACAGTCCCTTCTATTTCCTAGGTCTCGGGAAGCCTGTTTAGACCCGCGAGATATCTTCAGCCCGATCAACGAAGATCGCGGGGATTGCTTTCCACTCTAACCAAGTCTGAATACGCGTAAAAGACGTGCCTGCTTCATAGTGAGGCACAAATATATCACGGCTCAGCGCTTAATCTTCAATTGACGTCAAGTGTTACATTCAATACGCGTATCGGAGAAATACCGGTTTGGGAATGGGCCTCAAATGCAACTTCAGGTTGCTGACATCAAGGGCACTCCCCGCTTCATGTTGACTACCCATACCAACCCAGTTCGCCTCAGCGTCCTGGGGATTTCCTCGTTTTCGTGGGGAACCATGTTAATAACCTGTGTAAACAAATTTGCGATCATCGACTTTCTGGAGCCGATCCGTGGGGAAACTATTTCTGGAGGCTCCATTGCTGATAGCACTGGTTAGAACCCACCACCATCGGCTACTTTTCACGGCATTTCGCACGAACCCCATGGGGAAGAGCTAGTTGCTACAATAGGTTGGATGGGTGAACCTCGCTCAGCGTCCACGCGTCAAGGTTTGTTCCCAGTGCATCTCGGCAGAGCCTTCACAGTATATAAGCGACATTTCCGGATTCATGAACACAAAACCAATATATTACTTCGGCTCGTGAGGCAACAACTTGATCATTATGCGGACTGCTAACTTGCTGCCGGCTTTTCTGGCTCTCCTAGCTGCGGGCTTCGTTGCGGCAGGATTCGAGTACAACTTCACCTTACAAGTCACGAAACAAAGGCCAGAATGGGCAGAGAAGCTTTCTCCACATCTTGCTGGTTTCAGTCTGGAAATTGACCGATGGCCGGACTGGGCCGGTCAGGAGGTTGTTAAGCCAAACGAGTACTTTAACCAACTGCTCCGAAATCTCGGTGAACGTACCGGGCACACGCCTTTCCTCCGAGTAGGCGCGAATTCGCAAGACAGAGATACCGTTGACCTCAGCCTACAAGTCATGAACAAGTTATTGCCAGCGCCCACAGAGGAAGTCCCTAACCCCGAAGCTGACCACATTTTCATCGGTCTCGGCTTTTACGCGCTTTCTGGCAAATTTCCAGCTGGAACTCCATTCATGTGGGGTCTCAACCTAAAAGCCTTGAACAAAACCGAAACAGTATTTCAAGCCCAACTGTTGGCGGACACTTTCCAGGGAAGCCGTTCGAGCTTGACGAAGTATGTGCGGCTTGTCGATGTGGAGATTGGCAATGAACCCGACTTCTATGGTCCGACGCGAACTGGGCGCAACGGATCGTACGGGCCAGAATGGGACGTCTTCAACTACACGAATACTTGAAAACAATATTCAGAGGCCGTCAGCAAATAGATAGGATTCGGAAATGTTGAAGTCAATAAAGCAAACCTTTCCCCGGGGGCCTTTACTGGTATTAATGCACCTGAATGGGACCCCGTTGGACCACTTCAAGCTGGTCTGTTCGAGAATCCCGAGATCAAGAGCAATACTTCCCAGTTCACGGATCACTATTATTCCGGAAGCTTTGAGCCTCATCGGGTGGTCAGGCCCGGGGAGCTGATGAACAAGCTATCTGTTCGCAGCAACATGACTACGAGGACCTCTGGTATACGCGCTATCAGATCGGTTGGTCTTGAATACGTGCTGGTAGGTTCTGGTTCCCAGAGCCATAAGAAATGAAGAGACCATGGCTAAAAGTAGCGTGGGCCGAAACAAATTCCTATGCGAAGTATGTTGGTAATACCTTTTACAGGGTAATCATTACTAACTGGACACCAACCACGGCCAGCCCGGTCTCAGTAATACTGTCGAGAGTGCCTTGTGGGCAACAGATTGGCTGCTTCTCGGAGCCTCGTCTAGCATCCAGAGACTTTACTTTCATCACGGCGTGGGCTTCAGATACAACCTCATTCAGCCCACTGACAACTCCGAGGATGGTCTCAACATAACTCACCCACATATTTTACCCTCTCACCATGCCTTCCTGATCGTCAATGAGGCCATCGGAAAATCCGGTCAGGCATACGTTGCGGAGATTGCAACTACAAACCTGACTCTCACCGCTTATGGCATACGGGAATGCGAGAAACTATCACGTCACGTACTACTAAACACACAGGTGTATCTCGTTGATTCAGAAAAACCGAGTATCAACGTTGATATTGGCGAGATAGCAGCAGCACAGCCATCCACTGTCCAATTGTTAGTATCAAATAATAATACTTCGTTCACAGGAGTGCAAGTGACATACTTTTCAGGCTTAATGATCCTTTTTTACTGACTATGACAGAACCTTGGTAGGACAGAGCTTCGAGACACTCTCAGGTAAACCCGAGGAAGAAGTTGTTGAGACGAGGATAGGGAATGGAATATTCAATCTTCCTGCATATTCTACCACCCTCGTCGATATGGCTTCAGGTTGAGGCCGTCAGAGTGGAGGCTTGATAAGACGTAAAAACATTCAGAAGGGGCACGGAAGCGCGGCAATGGAGCGTAGTAGAACGCTTTGATTTCATAGACAGCTGTCACTATATGTTTCTAACCGTAGAAGTTAACCTCGACGTTTCAAGTCCTTGGCGAACGGACACAAGATTAATAACGCTGTGGGTTGAGCCATCGATCTACCCGGTTCACAACACCATGAGCACTTCGAGGACGATCGGCACCGCCCAAGATTTGAACGATATCTAGCCGGTTGTTTCGAGGCTGCTGGTCCTGGTCCTGAGGATAAGACCGGGGTTGACGAGGGAGGGTTTGAGCCCGCGAAGGTTGACCATGCTGAGGCTGGTGAGCGGGAGGGCTGCTTTGCTTTGGCGGGGTTCGAGGACGAAGTTGAGGATCAGTGAATACACGACGAGGTTGAGAATGATGCTGTGAAGACTGGTTTGCACGTTCGGAAGGTGATCGACTTCGGTAAGAAGGGGGAGATACAGAAGGCACCTGGGGAAGAGGACGACCAGAATGTTTGGGCGGAGAAAAGGGGTCAGGTAACCCGAGATAGCGCCAATGAGGCGGTGTTGTTGGTTCCGCATACTGTTGATCGTTTTCTCCCGCAATACGAGGGTTCACTCTACAGTCCTTGCAGTCTTGTACGTAAGCCTCATCCAAATGTCGGTGGAGAGTTCTTCGACACCACTGGCCAGGCGCTCGACCCTGCCGAGTGAATTCGTGCCAACCCATGCATCGTTCCAATGTAGCAGTGTAGAAAAGCGTTTTTCCGCACTTGAGGCAGTATTCGACGTCCTGGTTGAGCTGACACATAATGGCTAGTGCGGAGGTGTAAGTAAAATGATGGATGGGAAGTGTACTTACTTCGAAAATGTGGTGTTGACTCTTCTCTTTTGTGTGATTGTTACTGACGACTTGAAGATTAGGCCGGAGAGAAGGCGATCTTTTAAACCACTATTCGAATCATCAAGTTCTTTCTTGTAATCCACTATGGTCGGCCCTTTGTCGCGGATACGGCATTGTTCGACTTCGTTGTCGTTCCACAGCAAGTTAGGGTTCAGTGACAATGAAACACCGTAGTTCGAGAACAAGCCTGATAGATTTCGCGGCCTCAGCTCCTTGACACAGGAGTATTTAGCAGCCTGCAAATAACAACTTGGTGGTCAATAAAGACATGACTTCAAACACACAGGGTGGTTCAGGGTACTAAGGACAGTCTATTCCACAGCCCGTGTCTTTGACAACTGCGTCTAGACAAAAGCCACTTGGAATGGACAGGAATGAATGGGCCAATGTACACTTGAGAACAACGGCAAGATAGATGTTGTCCATGGAACATTAACAAGTTTTTGGGTCTCACCTGAGGAACGTTGTTGTTTCCCCCGGATTGCTCACAATGAACCCAACCCAAGCACAGGAAACATGCCCTCCTCATAATACATATGGATGTTTGATCTCCCCCCTCCCCTGATTAAGCTATTCAAGAGTCAATGACCTAAACATTATCAGTCAACTTCTTCTAAAGTCCAACTATAATACCCTTGTTTGGGACTCCCCCTGGGGTTTCTAGAAGGAACCCCGCGCCCCAGATCTCAGCTTGATTGATGATTTCCCAGTTTTATCTATCTTACAGGCATGAGCCAACGGTCCTTTGTCTGGGATATATCGGCGAAGTCGGGATGGACGCCGGCATTCACAGCCTATGACGCATGCGTGTTCTCCAAAAAGCCCACTTCAGGCCTGCACAGCTGCTTTTCACTATTCAAATCAGCTTCTCTCAGTAGCTTGCACTATATTTCTATTGCGATAGGTGGAGGCGGCCAGAGGTGAACAGTGAAGATACAAGGCGAATAGGGGCATATCATCGGAGATCGTCTTCGGGTGAATGCTGCTTGTGCAGGACTTGGACCGAAATCATGCCCCTGAAACCCTTCGGTCTTCTGAGAAACACTGCCTAGCTTGCCCTTACGACTTTCACTTGATTATTTCGCCAGCGTAGACGGACCCTTGTAGTTTTATCCTTCGGCTTGCCTTTTAGGTGGTAGTGCTAGCAGGAGCCTCCATAGTAGAACTCCCCTGAGATCCTAGATTCTAGTTAGTCTCCTTGCTCAACACTTCTATACCCCTTTTCTATATAATCATGGATTTATCCCATCCATAAGAGGATGCATACTTTTCTATCTGCCTTGGGGTGCCTTGTCCTCAAAATTCGCTTTAAACAGACCAGCTACGCAAATTTTCAACACTCCACGTGGACTGTTAAATATATGAGCATCATAATGGTGAGTTTGCGTGTACATATGATCCATTATTGTGGTTCACTGGTTCTGGAATCTACTTTGAATCACTAGGGCCAGTCTCAACACGATAAATACAAGAGGTTTTGTGCCTTTGTTGCCTCATGTTCACACTTGTCACACATTCTGGAAAAATCAGAAGCCTCCAAGTAGACACCTCGACCTCTTCCCTCAGCCCTCGTCTCCTGTACCTTCTGCGCAAGGCATCTCTCTCCTGAACAAATTTGTCTCACTCCATTCTCTTGCGTCTCTTGGAAAGATGTCCGAACATGAAGTCATTATCTGGGTGAACCGCTGCAAGGTGCCAAGCTGCAGGTTCATTAGCATCGTTGACACCGAAATCGTCCAACCAAGTGGCCCCTCAGAAGACAGCAAAACCGATCAAGCCAAGATAAGACGTATCAGGGTTTCTGACAGAAAGTGTAGAGTTTGTGAGCTCCAGAAGGAAATCGAACAACTGCGAAACACCTTGGACTCGAAGGACTGGACCCTGATTGAGCACAAAGACACATGGTAAGAAGATAAACGGCTGTGCAGCGGGTATCCGAGAGGCTGTTGTCTGGCAAAACCAACAAAGCACCATGAATCAAAGAGATCAAGGTACCCTTTCACTAGCTAGTAACTTGGAAATACGTCATTCTAGATTGACCTTAGAAGAGTAAGAGTCTAGTTATACGCGCATCTCCTCATGAACATTTCGAGGTAACATAGGAGAAATATTAATCTACTTGGTATGTAGCCAAATTTGCGCCATCTGTCCATACGATAAATATTGCGATATTCCGCCAAATATTCAGCTACGCGGTCCCTCGAAACCAGCAGCGACTATTTGGTATTCGCAGTTGATTAATACTACTGAAAATTTCCGAAAGCTAGAATATCGATTAGCGCTCGACCTCTCACAGCCTCCTGGGGCTAAGCATGACGAACCACAGCTCCGTCACAGCACGGAGAAGACCGAAGCGCGTGACGGCAGACAGCAATTCCTATCTCAAAATAAGCGGATCCCGACCATAGTTCTTATAGTAAGAAAGTAGTAAGAAAGCTGTAGTATAAATTCACGATGTTGCGTCGTTGCGGAAACTCCTCAACTCTCAACACCACGCCGATTCAAGTCACGATACTCGGGTATCTGATCTAAAATGAAGGTTACCACTTTTACCATACTCTCCTCACTCACTCTAGCCCTCGCTTTCCGGTCCCCAGATCCGATTGCGGTTACGGAAATTGGTTCAGTCCAAACAGTCCCCTATACAGGCTCAGAATTCGCCTTCGTGACGCACACCCAAACAGGACCTGTCATGACGATTCCATACTCAAAGTCCAAACGCCAGTCCTCCACCCACAATCCTTGCTCGTCGCGACGAGGTAGTAACATGCTATAACATTGGCACAAGCGCAACCCTCTTCCTCGCCTCTGCATCCATCCAGCGATTCCGCGCCAACTTCAAGGGGACGAAGCCGGGACCGAACAATGAGTTCTTCGTGCGTGAAATAGGTGTTGTTTCTGAACCGCAATTATCGTTTGGCTAATAAATGACTCCAGCAATACTTTCAATAAGGAAATGTCCGCATCCGTTTCTCCGGCGCCGCCAGGGATGGCTGCTCTTGGACAGTCGACGACAACTGCGAAAGACTTCTCTTAATGGTCATCAATCAGTGTGATCCAAACACAGTCACCGGCAAGAGAGGCAGATATCTGACCGACCCTTGTGGAATGTGGCGCGCGGATCCAGGCACGTCGACTGGCGACTTTTGACCCTCCCCTTGAGAGACCGAGACTTGAAGCGAGGGCGTAATTCATGTAAATAGTCGGCGGTATCTCTGCTTATAACTAGCATAGCGTTGATTTGATATTCTGTTGTTTCTATGCGCCATCAATTCTCATAATGTAGCCCATCTAGACCTCTTTCCCGTCCTCGTATGCATCCGTGTAATCATGCAAAGCCTCCTTGAACTCCAACATCTGCAAGCCAATCCCAACCCGTATTCAGCAATCCTACAGACGTCCAGTCCCAGGCGGCATCCGAATACCCAAGCTAGCCATCCCCTCGAGACCGGTAGCCTTCGCAGCAACCTCGTCGACGCGACCCCTCTGTAGACTAAACGCTGGCGTGACCCACCCACCACAACTACACTTGAACCCCTTCCAACTATACCTCCCAACAGCAGCACCGCACTTGGCGTTGGGACAAGACAATCGTCCCTCAAGCGCCGCCTTCTCCAGCTCCTCCCTCATCCATCCCAGCGGCTCCACGAACCAATGCGCGCACGCCTGGGCCTGCTGTCCCTCAGGTTGATGGTCAATCACGAATCTCGGCGTGGCAAGCGTCCGCCTACACTTCTTACACCTAAACTCCTTCCCTTTCCCATCCTCCCCTCCCTCCCCACCGACGACCTTCTTCATCTCCTCATCCTCAAACCTCAATCGACTAGGCGCCTGGCCGGCGGCAACGCTCTCGTCAATCTCCCTCTGGAAAGCCCACCGCTGATAGATCGGATGCCCCTCGACGTCCTCCGGACACCCCATCGCCCACCACATCTCAAGCTGCCGAATGAAGCCGGGGTTCGGCTCCGCAATCTCCCTCGTCTTGCGCACCCACTTCACCGCCGCCTCGACGGCCGCGCTGGCGCGCTCCTTGAGGTCCGCCGCGGCCTCGTCGTCGAGCTTCTGCGTGGCCGACGCCTTTTGCGCCGCGAGCGTCGTCGCCGCGGAGCGACCGAACCGCGAGGGGTGCTTCCACAGCAGGTATGCCACGACCACCGAGACGGATCGCGACTTGCCCATCGCGCAGTGGACGTACACCGCGGGCGGCCTGTCGGCGTCGCTCTCGAGCTTCAGGTCCTTGAACTCCGGCGGGGGGCCTGGCGCTCGCGCCGCGGGAGTGATGGCGTCCTCGTCGCTGCTCTCCGAGGCTTCCTGGTCCCGCTCGACGGCCTTCTTCAGCCTCTTGACCTTTTCCTCAAAGTTCTGCCCCTTGGTCTGCTCGTCCTCCTCCTCCTCCTCCTCCACCTGTTCGTTCCCCTTCGCTGTGTCGGGGTACAGCGCGTTGTCGATGTACTTGACGGCCTGAGGCAGGTGGATCAGCAGATCCGAGTCCTCGACGTCGTCAATGTCGATGACCATGTGCTTGTAGCTCTTGCCGTAGTTCTCCCAGGTATCCGTCTCGCTCTCCAGCCCGGCGGGGTCGAAACGCACCACGGAGAGGATGTGGGTGATGTTGCGTTCCTTCAGAGCCGAGGGGCGGCGGAGAGCCCAGATGCTATGATGAGCTCGGTTAGAATGATCCTCCCCCAATGAGCGGCGGGGATATGAGAGATGGTAGACTCTCGTGAGGGTGGAGAAGAAACTCACCCGCCGACATAGAGCTCATCGTCCCCGTCAACACGATTCAGCGCCATCTCGACACAACTCTGTCTGATGAGCTGATGTAAAGCCTCAGCCTGTTGTTGACCGTTCAGACTCTCAAATGGAGTCACTTGCTAGCCGTGCTGCCGCGTAAGCTCAACAGATGGTGCCTCGGTCTCTGACGACGTCCTTCCGCTGGCGTCCTCAGTGCCCATAAAGAATCGTAGCTCACGCCGGTGAACTGCCAAGAAGCAGCAGATGTCGTCCAATAGAATGTTGAGCCGAAAAAATCGCAGTCTTGTTTTACTTCTCAGTGGTCTCGTTGTTTTCCATGCTAGTGCAATGTGAATGTAAATGACGCGCTTTCCTCTGACGGACGTTTAAGCTTTGTCCACCTTCCGAACAAACCACTTGTCGCCGAAAGGGGTCATGTTCTCCACCTTTGCCGCGCCACGCTACCTAGGTAGGCACGTACCTTTACCTGACGCCAAAGCGACCTGCCCGTTCGGATGTCAAGAGGGAGGGGCAGAAAAAAAAAAAAGGTCGCTTGGGTGGTAGTAAGGTAGGTAGGTATCATACGGTGGTGGCCAACCATTTCTCCCTCATTTGCCCCTCGCCAAGAGGTTAAAATTTTTTTTACCCTTTCTGTTTTTATCGGTTTCTAAGCTAAGACGACTTCGCCACATAAGGTATTCGATGTCCCTTGTAGGGCTGACATCATGTGACCCCGACTGAGTTTATCCGAGCTAGCGGCCTCTCACCTCCCGTTCCTCATTGACAATGAATGAGCGAATGCAGGAGCGAGTAGGATGGAGATTGACCTAGGACGTTTTGCCAGAAGGCCCGATCGTTTATTCTGCGCCGAGGCTCTTCTTCATCTCGTTGCGTCGATGACGGTTCATGGATCATCAAGCGAGATACTCATCCGCAGGCTTCGCTGTCAGCCAATGTCTTCATGCGGGTAGATCATCATCAAGAGTCATGTCACCAAAGCATGCTGTTTGCGCAAACGATTGCGTTCGAATCCTCTTTGTATCTTACTATTTTTTGTTTCCTGATGACCAACTTTGTTTTCTTTCCTCGAGCCCGTACAAGATTCAACGCGGGCCTAGCCGCGACTCCAGTGCTGTCATGTCATCGTACCCGCTATATTGGCTCTCTGGTATACCCTCCAAATGAAACATGCGCAACTAGACGATCTCCAAGTATATACTGCGAGTGTCTGGTGCCGGACAGCCCCCCGCTGCAATTATCACCAGAACTCCAAGCTCCGTAAATGGCATCCATCCACCTATGATGTCAACAAACGCTTGACCTCGCTTGCTTTTTTGATATGCCCAGACTGTCAGCGAGTCGTCTCGTTCACAGCCAAGACCGGGTATTCGTTTCCCATCCTTGCAGCCAACATCAATGGAACGAAGCAACCTTCCATCGAATGCAACTCAAATCGCAGGTTGCCTACGGCCGGAATGTCGCCTCGGCTGGGAATGACTGCGGGCGCCGTCGCCAAATCGCTGGCCGCTGCCAACATCTTCTTCCTTCTCAGAAATCCAGTGTTGCCCGCTTTATCCCAGCAAAATGACTCGTCGTGTAGTTTCGTGGACCTTGTCACAAGCCCGACGACCTTCTTGACTCGGCGCCCATTAGTTCATGCGAGCGTCCGGGGCCAGCTTCTGGTATTCTCCAAAATTTGATCATATCCGACGTCTACCTCGGGGTAGGATCCTCGTCCAACATGCAAGCGTTCTCCAGCATGTTGGTCCACTTTCCGCTGGTTCCAGCGTGGCTGTGCTTCAGGTGCTGGCGGAAGTGGTCTGCACGGTAGAACTTCTTGCTGGCATTGCACTCCCGGAACTTGTGCACCTCCTGAAGATGGCGAATACGCTCTTCCCAGTCTTGATCTGTGGCGTGATGGGGTGCCGTGGCACCGGGTCCCCTCCCGTTGCGAGGGAATTCTTCGCCGCAGTAGCCGCATGTGTCAGCTTCGCCGGGACGGTTGGTGCTGTCATGGAAGGCGCGGTCGTAGCTGTGCAGAGCAGAGCAGCTCCAGCTATGTCTCCGTACGTGAAGGCTGTTCTGGTGACGTTCCGCCTCGTTCTTGTTCTTGAAGCGGTTGCCGCAAAATGAACACTCATATTGCTTCTCCGCTTCGTGGGCCCTGCACCTTGTCAGTTCATGTTCCAAGACCATGATAAAACCAATCTTACTGTAGCTCCTCCATCGTCTCGAATTTCTTTGGCTTCTTGGGACAACATTCGCACATGAAGAAGCCAGAGATCTTAGCGCTACCAGGCTTGCTTACTTCGGCGAGCTTGCGAGGGGAAGCGAGGGGGCGACTTTCGCTAATGGTTCGCTGGTGTGGTGCACGTGACAGGGATCCTCGAGGAGACGGGTTCAGAGACATGGACGCGCTGTACGGGGAACTGCAGCTAGGATCGGTGCCGTTAGGTGAAATGCCGCCCGGCGACAGACCACCAGGCGAAACACGTCCGTAGGATGTGCCCATACTAGCGATGCTGCCGGTGAGCAAAGAAAGATTGGAGCTGTAGGAGCCAGCACGCCCGCTGGACACCGAGGACACGGATCCTTGGGGGATGGCGCTGAGCCGGGGCGTAGGAGAGCCTCTTGAGTTGCCGTCGCGGCGACGCATCAAGTCGCCCTGCGTCGTGAGGCCAATTGGAACGCTATCGTCCGGGTCTGCCGATGCACGGCGCTTAGCCCCTGCACCGTCGTAGTGGGCTCGAAGAGGGTCTTCAATACGCAATCTCTTCATGGAACTGGTCTCTTCCATGTCCAAATCTTCAACTTCGTATCCATGTGAAGACGCATCATCGCTGTTAGTTCTCCTAGATCGTTGAGGCGGTGACCTGTCGAGGTCCGAACATGAACGGGGTGACCGATGATCGCCAAGATGGAAGGGCTGACTCCTCGGGGAGGGCGAGACGGCCGAGTGCGGAGTTTGTGTGTACCTGTCGGGCGAATCCAGCACCTTCGGGCTCGTCTTGATGTGGTACGGCAGGTTCGTGGTCGGAAGGGAAAGCGGAGGTGTGCGCTGATCACCGGACAGTCTTCTCGTGAAAGGGTCAGTAGCCGAGGCGCTTGAGGCGCTCAGCAGAGACACGGCCGGCTTGTTATCGAAAGTCTTGAGAGGATCGAGTTTCTTCTTCATGTCGGTGAAGGCATCGGCGCCGGACTGGAATTGGAACTTGTTGTGGTGCAGCCCAAAGCCAGCAGCGATGCTAGGCAATGAGCACTCGGATCTGGTACATGACGTTAGTAACCAGATCCTTGTCTGCTCGCGAACTGGTCGTAACCATCTATCGACAGACAAGCAACTTACCTAGAAGAGGCGGAGCCCATGCTTGCGTACCCCTCGTCTCTCTCGTATCTGTAGCCGGCTCCCTTGTAGTTCGGTCTCTCATCGTAGCTGCTTAAGCTTCCGTAACCGCCTTGATCCCTAGGGCTGTAAGATGACGGATCGCGGTGGTATTGTCTAGGCTCATGATACATCGGGTTGTTTTCGAAGGGAAGTCGTGGGGGGGGAAGCGGGGGAGGAGCCTCGACGGGCCCTCTGTCGGAACCAGGAATAGAGAGGGCTACCGAAGACGAGTACATGCCGCCGTACGAGTTTGATCGGTCGGATCGCGGATGCGAGGAGTCTATGAGAATGCTTGGGAGGCCTGCGGGCTCCCTATAATGTGACGGCGCCTCCATGATGTCGGCGGATATTTGTGCAGTCCCAGGTGGGATTTGTGACAAGAGAAGCTGAAACGGAGGCCACTGCGGTTTATAGTAACGGCAGCAAGGGCGTCATGAGTGATGCGCCAGAAGACAGGAATCGGGATCGCGATGGGATAAGAGATGCGTCCGAGGCCAAGGCGGCTATCGTGCAGGCCCGTAGGTGGCGATTGAGACGTTGGGGTTCGCCGTTGATAGGGCCTGGAACCGGGGGCAATGCCAATGTCAATACCAAAACCAATGCAGATGCAGGTCGAGAGTTTTCTGTCTGTCTCTGTTGTGACGGATTGGCGGGCGGGCTGGAGAAGAAAAGACAAGACAGCGAGGACGGAAGAAAAAGAGCCGACTCGGTGGTGGAAGTAACGAAAGGGAGTGGAATGGAGCGTCCGTCGGGAATTCGAAGGCGAGGTCTCGAGCGGTTCGCAGTCGTACAGGCGAGTCCGACGACCTATTCGCGGACAAGCAGAAACAATGGAGGACCGGACGGCGTCGAGGATTGCGAAGGCCAAATGTCGATGTCGAGAGAGGAGTGGCTGATGCTGGGGTGAGCAAAGTTCAGTCGTGGGGAGACGACAGCTGAAATAAGAGGCGATGTGCGACGACTGCTGCTGAGTGGTGAACCCCCCGTGCTTTAAGGCAAAAGACAGGCGACAGGGTGACAGGGTACCTCACAGAGCGGGTACCGCTGGTGTGTATATCCTTGTCAAGCGCTGCCCCCTACACTTAATAGCGGGTGGTTAAGATGGGTAAGGCACCTTGGCCGTAGTACCTTACCTGAGAAACGGTGGGCGTGGGGAGGGCTGGGCTGGTGGTCGTGGCAGTGGAGAGGAAAGGAGAGGCACCTGTCGGCAAGGAGCGAGAGCGCCCAGCGGTAAGGCGAAGCTGTAGGGGGGTAAAGTAAGAAGAAGAGGTGTGTTGTAGACACCGCGTCCAGGGCCCGGCACGAGGTGCCGTTTACTTTCTTCCCCTTCCCTGATGGTGCCTTTGGATGTCTTTCCTTAAAGAGACAGATCATGAGCCAGGCTAGGCCAGGCCAGACCAGAACGGTATAAGGTAAGACAAGACTGGAGGAGGAGACTATGGAGTACTTCACGTAAGTTACATCAAGAGCGCAGGAGATTTCAGCACGAATGCATAGACACCGCTAAGCATACCGTGTGCAGACAGAGATGGAAGGACGAGGATGAGGAACAAGGACAAGAACAACGGGGGCTTTTCACCTTCAGTACCTTGTTAGTGATTCAGTTGAGTAGGTAGAGTAACTGGACAGGACGGTGTCGGCTGAGGAGCCCTAAAAGGAATAGGATACGGAAAGAGACTGACTAGCAGCACGCCAGGGAGCCCAACGGTTGGCGTGTGGCTGTTTCTTAGGGCTGTCTGGTGCGATGCAAGCACCACTGGCAGAGATGCAGCCCTGTCTGTCAACTTCGACTCAAGGTGGGTAGTCGACGGGGGTTTGGAATTTGGGACTAGGAAAACTGGATGGGACTGCTTGGAACGACGGACTTTGCCGGGACGGGGGGGGTGGAAGAACTCACACTACTAAGTACTAGTAGTAGAAGGGGAGACGAGGATAAGGACGGGGGAGGGATGAAGACAACGAGGATGAGGAACTGACGAGGGACGGACGGGGACGAATGGGGACGGGGACGGGGAGGGGGACGGGGACGGGGACGGGGACGGGGACGAGGAACGGAGGAGTGGAGGGGTTTGGCTCGGATCAAGTGTTCGAGAGGGGCTTGATGGCATTGTTGTTATTATGCTGCCGCTTTGCGACAGGCCACCCAGGCGTACAGAAGGCAAGGTATAGTTGAGGGTGAGCGTGTGAGTGAGCGGCGATGCGTGCGCGTGTGTACGGATACTGCGCGTAACGTAATGTACGCAATAACGTCAGGTCAGGTCAGGTCAGGTCAGGTCAGGTAAGGTGCGGTATGTATGTGAGCCTGAGTGAGCGCAACGGATGTGTGCAAGGTGAGGTGTGTGGCCGTGAGCACGCAGCAAAGCTGGGAAGTTGATGTCGGTCCAAGGCAGGGAACAGCCTGAGATGCAGCAGTTTGGATGGGACGGGCACCGAAAGTGGTGTGTGCAAGTCGCGCAAGTCGCACAAGTCAGGCCGAGGAAGGGTGATGCAGGTCAAATAAAGTCGGGCAAGGTAAGGTCAGGTCAAGAAAGGTGATGTCGGCAGCTGATATGACGGCAGGACTAGATAATTCATAAGCCGGTGCTTTTGGTATTGGTTGCCACTGATATCATAGCCGAAGATGTAAGAGAGGGTACCAGCCGTTATCGTGAGTTGAGGCACATAAGGTACAAGACGGGCGATTCATCATCCCAGGCAGAAGAAGAATTAGAGGCGCTGCGTTTACTTCATACCTCCGATACCTAAGGTACCTTAGGCGGGGAACTCAAGCAAACGGGAGATGCGTAAGAATGGCAAGGTCAGGTAGATTCAGCTGATCAGCCCGAGTGCTGCTTCCGTGCGCGTTCCTTTCCTTCCCTGAGGAGATAGACAGTGAGAGGGAAAGAAAAGAAAAAAAAAAGGGACTTTCGGGGTTGAGCATGCGGCAGCAAGATGAGAATTCGCGCGAGTTAAGGTAAGAGATACCTTAGACAGCTCACATTGGAACCATGAGAGACGAAAACCACCTACCTACCTTACCTGAGGTGCGGTATTTCGTTATGAAGCTACATACCTTGCTTACCTTTATTCGCAGCCCGCAAGAATCATCCAAGACGGGGACGCATGAGGTGAGCGGGCCGATCAAGTATTGGGCTCGGTCGGACCCACATCGTGGGTGGGTGGAAGAGGAAGTCACGACCAGAGCAGGGCAGAGCAGACGTGGAGCAGGGATCAACGGCCCTACCTTGAGTGGACACCTGGATGCAGGTGGGTCCTGCTAAGGCAGTGAAGCGGATCCCGTTCTGCTCAGTGTTTCTCTGCAGGGCAGTGGCCGTCAACTCTGGTCATCCTTACATAATATTGACATTTTCGAACTTGTCCGGGAAATACTGCCCAAACAGACAGAACAATATTGTGCTGCCCAGGTGGCTTGGAACTGCAAGGCAAGCCGGGACGATCTTACTCAACATCAACCATTGCTTTCCTCTCCAACAGGTATAGCAGGTGTGATTACGCAGTATAGCACGTCTCAGTAACTGGGCACTTCTGCCCGCGGTCATTGGCGAGATGGAAAGCAATGCAGCACAGGAAATATGTTTGAACCTACATGCTCGGTAAGGCAAGGAGGGAGAAGGAGAAGACTGGGTGGAAGCTTAGAAGTGCAAGACCGGGGTCCCGCCTTGCGAGGAAGGGGCGTGTGCCGTGTACTCCTCCCCTCTGTCAAAACCCGTGCATGAGGGCGTGCACAGCTTAGGTTCACCCCCTATCCACAAGCGTCCCGAAGGGACTCTGAGTCTGATGGAAGGGGTGGGATGACAGTGGGGTGTGAGGACGTAGAGATGTGGAGTGTATTCTAGCCTTGTGCGTTCCTGGCTCCCACACCACACCAATTGGTGCGATCATGCTGGGGTCGGGGTAGTGTAGTGTACCCTACTTCGGCTTAAGTAGCGCTTTCCACGAGTACGCCTGCCGCTACCACCTTACCAGTGACCACACCTGCCCACCTTACCTATCTGCCTTCTTGCCTGCTCTGGAGTAAAAGTACGGGCTATCTTACAGTAGCATAGTACGTATCATCTCGTCTTACTGTTTCTGCAGTGCTTCCACCAACACATCTTCCACGACTCCATGTGCCTAAGATGCCTTACCTTACTGCACCGCGGCGTGCGACCCTCACCTTGGCCGTGTTTTTTCGTGGTCGCCAAATGGAAGTGCCATTCTGCTCCACAAATTTCCATCCCTCCATGTCCGTCACGGTTGTCCACCTCCAACCTCGACACCTCCTTGTCAATCATCGAATCCCGTCCTTGTCGGTTTAGCTCCGTCCAGCCCTGAGCCTGCCTCTGACTATGTCTCTCTCCTGTCTCGATTAGCAGCCGCCTTGTGCCTTGTCAACAAGATCCTCTTTTCGGCCCTTCATCAGCACCATTAGCAGCACATCGCAAGGCAAACAGCAACAGTCATCCTAATTGCCTATGACCACGACCCAAGCACGAGTCACGACAATGATCGTAGACCTCACCTTCACTGGCGCGACTCGGGCGCTCTCCACAGCGACTTGCATGGTGTAGGAGCATCAGCCAGGAGCCGTCCCCTCCTCAGGTATTCATACACCGGCACGCGCCGTCGTCACCACAACCACAAAGTACCGAAGACTTCACTTTACACATGACCTTCGACCTCCACAAGCCTTCACTGCAGTTTTCCCAGCCCTCTGCTCGTTCCCTTGGTGGGTCCTTGGCGTGAACCCTTGGGCTTCGTGGTATTTGGTCGTCGTCAACCGTCAACGTCGTTTTTTCACACTTGGATCAGAAAATCCTAGCCTGGCCGGCAATGGTTTGACAAGAGCTATTCTTTTTACAATGCTTATCGACGGATTCTTTCGTCGACCAGGTCGTTACGAGGCGGCGGATGTGGCTACACAGTTCCCGAATTCGAGGTCTCGTCCGGTACGCTACAAGTCCCTACGCACACGGAGACGTTGTACGAACTGGGCTGGGCATCATCAGCTGGGCTTCGCTGCTTTCCTTTGGCGGGGCTTGAAACACCAGAAAGGAGTTCTCTTGCTGGCCACGCCTCGGCTCGGCTGCCACGGTTTCACCATGTTCATCTGAATGTGCAGCAGTGGAAATCTCACAGGTAGGACACAAATCTTCAGAGCCATGGAATCCGCCTCACAATGCTACAAGTCCCAAATGCTCTGGCGTCGGCTGTTCACACTTGAGATGCCGATACCAACGAAAGAGTCAAGTCTTGACGCCATGGCTCGGCAGGCCTACTAGATCATCTCTGATACCTGAGGTGTGGCCCTGAACTGAGGGATACCACCATGGCCCGAATCACGGTCTCCAAGATGCCAAGAAGCTACCATCTGGGTACGACGGTCCTAAACATTGTCCCCCTCTCTGGCGTTAGATCGTCTCGAACGTACACGGACGGGATCAGCCAGTCTGGCTACCTTTCGTGCCAGGCTGTGCATGCCGGCACTTAGTCTGTACAACCAATCACAATCGAGACACACCACGGGGATTACGCCGTCAGAGTGTCCATCCCTTCACCCCGAGGCCCACCATTTGCATGTCTCTTCCATCTGTCAGGTCCGCCTGCCGCCCGACCAGGCACACCCCCTTCGGCCTCGACTTGTACGCAGCAGACTCTGCAATAGCACATTGCACTCAACGTCAATGAACATCACGGCCATAGTCAGCGAGGATTAGCGGAGCACACCTCAAACTTCAGTTCTCATTATTGCTCGCTCCCGCCCCCCTCTACACCATCATCCACCTCCATCAGCGGCTCCGGACTGCCGTCTGCCACTAAGACAGCCCGAGGCGCCGTCCGACCACGCATTACTTCAATCTCCGGCCGGCCAGTCTGACTTAGCACCAGACTTATGACGGCCTTGTCGGTCTGCATTCCTAATGGAGCAGGCTCCCGTCCCGCAACACCAGAACCAGATACCCAATGGGCCATCAGCCTCGGTTGGTACGCGTCGTCGTCGTCTGTCGACTGAACATCATCGCCGTCCGCCTGGTTTGACGACGTTCTCAAGCTCACAAAAACACTATCTGATCTCTAGCCTCAACCAATGACAACCATACAGTATCCGGCATCGCTTTGTCAGGGCACCCCCAGTCCGACTCCGACGCTTGCCAGTCGAACAGCCCCCGAGTTTGATGAGCCGCCAGCTGCCCTTACTAGGCGACAGTGCACCACTGACGCCTTCAGTCTCTTCGGACTGACTTCCAAGTTTTGACTAAGCGCCCGGAACTCTCGAGGGCTTCACAATCTACCACGACCCACCGCATTACAATTTTCATCTAATAAACCCCAGTTTCCGACGGTCTACAACTCCCTTCTGTTGTTAAGGGCTGAGCCCGCGGAATATTGGTCGGTCATATCATGGCCCGTTTTGAGATCCCCCAAAGGGACGAGGTCCGCAGCCCGTGAAAGCCTGCCTGACTAGCAAGTATTCTATGCATATTCTGGCCGTCGAATCCCAGTCGCCAACGTTGCCCGCAATGCGCAGAACCACCAGGCCTTCTTGAATACCTACAGTCCTTCGTCGGCCCTATCAGGCTGTAGACCCCTTGCTTACTTCTTGTCTACCTTACCCAGGGGATATGCACGCCCGGTACATGCGCAGTACTTCTGGGCACGGTTTTCGGAATTTGGGGGCCATTGGCTTTGGTTTGACTGATAAATTGCACGACAATGTCGATGAAGTTGGCTCGGCCATCATCATGATGATGGCCAGTACCCACCTGTCTGCAAGTCTCTGCGTGTTTCGGTGGTCAACGACAATACCAAGGCCCTTGAATGCCGCCACTCTCGACTCTGATTTGAATTTTGGAGCGAGTTTAACAGCGCACCCGCTGTCCGGGGTTTGAGTCGAGCGCCCCACTGCAGTAGCTACGAGAACCCATGCTTTTCTGCAAGTCAGCCTGCCCATCCCAACTCGCACCCTCGCTCGACAATCCTCCCTCGGAAGACTATCCCTCACATTGGCGATAAGCTAGCCAGAATCTCGTTGAGACTACTTCTCGCCCGCGCTTCTGGGAACAAGACAGACTACATCATAGGACACTATCACCTTCGGCGGTGTCAGCCAACCGCAAGTGGTACTCAACTCACTCTCTCGCCGTCGCAGCTACGGGGTTCTCTTCGGTAGGAGCCATGTGCCACGCAGGAAGCAAAGCTCTTCCAGCCACAGCAATGAGCTGGTGACTACGGATAGACGCAAAGAATTCGAGATTGCGGCCTGCACCTCAGGAGCAGGTGCGGTGAGCGAAACAAAGCCCGTTCTACCAGATGGCAATTCGTCGTGTCTTTCGAGAAACCACTCTAGGCATGAGTCGAGCGAGTGATGCATACAGATTCCCGGTGTAAGACACTGAATGACAGGCACGCACAAGTGGACGGCAGCAGCGAGAATCTGCTTCGATGGGGTTTGCCCTACGGGAGTCCAATGCTGCTGCTCCTTACCCCTTCCAAAATAAGTAGGACGACTCATCACTCATCTCACACATAGGCCAACAACAACAAGCCCTATCCGAGCAGGCGGGAATAGCTCATCCCACGAGTCATTCAACAAGCCTACTCCGACGCAGACTCTTCAGGCACAACCTAAGTACTCAGAGATAGCAAACCTCCCGCAAGCCTCTGCATCCTACAAAAAGACCACACCGTGAAAAAAAAAGGTCCCCAAGACGCGGAAATCGACGGGAAGATCAGGCATGAGAAGTCGCACTAGGACATTCCAGGCGGCAGCCCAAGCCCTTTCTCAGCCCTACACCGTTTAGGCGTCGCTGATTAGCCTGGTGCCATCAACTTGGCGGCAGTCCAGCTGC
This sequence comes from Colletotrichum euphorbiae, assembly GCA_037178605.1. NCBI lineage: Eukaryota > Fungi > Ascomycota > Sordariomycetes > Glomerellales > Glomerellaceae > Colletotrichum > Colletotrichum euphorbiae. Next base: position 62,234 of record JAXCEF010000215.1, read on the forward strand.
AGGGATATTTCCTCAGCGACCCGAGCGGGGATAGCGCGAAGATCATAGCGGTACTGTACGAACCACCCGCTCATCGAAACATTGCTTTTCCTCGTGTGCGGGGAGTTGCCTGGATTCCGATTTTTCTTCGCCAATGAACTATCCCCTCCCCAGAAAAAGTTGCAACTCTTGAAACTGGCATATGGCATTCGGGCACCCTAACAGAACTGGCCAAGCCATCAGCCAATAGTGAATGCAGCTCAACCCTTGAACTGGCCCCCATTCTGAACAAGGCTGGCAGGGTCTTGCACGCAAGTTGGATGGCATCTGGCCCAATCCTATCAATTGTTTCGCGTTTCGCGAGCAACCAACGTCACATTCGCACGCGCCCGGCTGTGTTGCACAGCGGCAAATCCCCCAACGATTCTAGTTTAATGTACCGGCTGCGGCCGTAGTCGCACTCACAACTTTGTTTTGAATCAACTGTTTGCAGTCAGCGAGTTTCCCAGCCAGATCAGAACGCAGTGGAACGAGCATCAAATACCATGGAAGTAAACAAAAATTCATGATGACGACGCCGGTGCTTAAAGCCATCTTTCTGCGTCCAAGGCTAGTAGAAATCACCTAAGCAGAATCGAGTTCATTTCGCGAAGCCGGTGTCTGTGTGCGAAGAGGAAACCCGCCGTCGCGGTTAAGGTCATTGGCGCCTCCGCCACCTCACTGAGACGCCACACCACGGCGGACTTTGTACATGTCTGGCAGACATGCTGTTTGCCGGCCGCACCACACCAAATGTCGACCGGACGATGAACGGCGGCAGGTCAGAACTTTCAGTTACCCACACTGTACGGGACGGCTGACCGGACTGGATCTCAGTTTGCTATTCTTCTTCTTTGGACAATGATCGGGCATTATTTGGTGATAGCCCGGTGCGCTCCTCAGTCAGCAATCAGGAGTGTCACTTGCCACATCGGTATCTTAGTTGCAACCAAGTGCAATTGTGCAGAGCAGAGAGCAGGCCGGATTGGCCTCGGGCCCGGTGGTCGATCCACCACGGCGAAAGCACCCAGGACCAACGGTCTTGGAACCTTTGGCGGTTGCCACTGAATCTCAAACCACCGAGTGTCGACAGGAGTGCTTCTTGGGCTGCACGCCACGGAATACCGCCACTCATCTTGGGCACACCGAGTGTCCGAAACAAGGCGCATCACCTCGAGGAGTTGCGTACGGAGTAATAAGGAGACTAGACAGATATATGGAATCATCGAAATGGCTGGCATGGCCCGCACCGGAAAACGAGTGCGGGTTATTCTAGGCGAGGCTAATTTGGTGCATCTTGGCAGCGAGCCAAAACAGCTAGGAGCCCAGGAGGGAACACTGGACAGTTGTCCGAAAAAAGACGATGCCACGCACATTATGCTGCACATTTCGCTGTCCACTTCGTAGGGCGAGCCACATTAGCTCAACCAACGCCATGTAACGCAAGGTATCGCCATCGCCATCGCCATGGAAAGAGAATGGGCCGCATACCAGAGTAGACATATCCGGCACCCCCTTGTCCCGTATACGGCACCCATTTAAGCCTATTCAGGCAGGCACTGCCACAGGCTATAGGGCACGTGACTTTTGCGCCTAAGTCATCGTCCTGTTTACTGCACCTCGCACTTTTTTTATCTTATATATAATAATACTATTACACGTATATATATATATACTTTAAAGTACTTAAGAAGTATATTTTAAATAGGAAAGTATACTCTAGTAGGTATTACTTAGGTATAGCTGTTATAGTAAGAAAGATACTACTATATATATATATAGAGTATTATTATTATTGAATTTATAACGCGACTATAGTACGCTTAGGAGGAGGACTTTAAGGTTACTGACTTAAGGTTGGAGGGGGAAACCCCCGGCGCTGGCGGAATAGTTATTCCGCGGCAGGAGCCATCCCGTCTGCTGCGGCGGTACGAGCCCACTACCTGCCCGGATAGGCTTAAATTGGTGCCGGATACGGGTACTCCGCATACCAGGCAACGGAAGTCCCATGCCTCGGCACATGGAGGCCCAGATGCAGGGAGCCTGGCGGGTCTTGCGAGCCCTGGAGACTGCAGACTGGAAGGCAGTGCAACGGAGCGCGGTGGAGTTGAATGGAGTCGCTCCGATGGGCGGCGATGCCTTCCATATCGAGAGCCCTCCGAAGCCCGTCACCCAATGGGGGTTCCGGGGCCTGAACGGCATGAAACATCATCACCCGTCCGCCGAAAGCCACCAAGGTGCGAAATGCGCGTTGACAACATAAGCTCGCTCCTCCAACAAATCTCACCCTTTTCTCCGGTTTGACAAGGGGAGCTGGTCGAACTGAGGCGGAGACCTGCAAACCACCAAGTCCGTAAGAACGCACGCTGCACGATGATAACTCTTCGCATTACCGATACCTTGCGCATACTGGAGGCAAAAAGGGGCTCATTCTTGCCTCTGGACTTTCCCAGGCACAACTGCCGAAATGTGTTCATCGCTGGAGCCTGGGTGGGCAAGAGAGATACAACGCTGCAATTTTTAGATTTCTTTTAGAGCTGGAAGTACATGTCTTTGCCCCTGATAATCCACCACCCTCGCCCCATCCCCCCTCCCCTCGTCTCTAATCTGCTTCTTTAGCGCTTTAAAGAACTCGATATACTACTTACTATACAGCTATTCAATTTAAATTATACTCTCAGATACTAGCTATATTGTACCTTTAAACTTTAATTTAATCTTATTATGGGAAATATAGTGAAAGATAACACTTTTACTCTTATAACTTTAACCCACTATAACTCTATGAACATTGAAGTTATAATAAAACAGAGATTATACTTGATTTCTCCTCTCAAACACGCTTTGAATAGTATATATTTGTATACTATTTGGATAGGGGTAGAGATATTGTAAATATAAACTTGAAAGAAGAAAAGGTTTAGATACTGCGCGTGCAAAATCCCATAGGATTTAAGGATTTAGAATTGTACAGGATTTTGAAGGATTTTAAACTCCATGGGACTTATAATCCTAAAGGATTTATGATTCTAAAGGATTTAGAATCCTATAGGATTCATGCTCAGTAAGCGCCTACGCGTCATAAAGTACGTACTGGTTACGCGTTGAAGTACGTACTACTGCGAAGTCTTGCGAAAACTGCAATTTATATATATCGACTTTTTCCCCGCCTTCTAGCGCTTTAAATTTTGAAGATACACATACAAAGTAAATATCTTTTGATATCTTCATTTTTCTCTCTATCTGAATATTAAGTTATTTTCTAGGATTTATCTGATTTAACTACCTATTTTCTCTTTTGAATATCCTTGTACGTATTCTACCTCTTTGTTCTACTTCTCATTTTATAAGAAGACATTTCCTGTGCTAACACTTATTAGTTATATGAACTTATTTCTTTTTAAGGTATGTTTATTATTATCTAACTTTAATTATAAGGATATAGAACTATCTCTACTTTTTAAATAGGGTAATACTAAAAGAGCTATTAAATTAGTAGCCTTTCTTAATATTTAGAGCAGTTTATTTTAATAAAAGTGTAAGTAAAGTAGAAGTATTGTTAAGATATCTTAAGAGCTTAGTTTTAGATTAATTCAAGAGACCTATAGTCTTATAGCTATACTTAAATAGAGTACTCTAGAGGTTTATCTTATAACATTAAGTTACTTATTAAGGTTTATAGTACTTTATAGCTTATTCTAAGTTTTCTAATTTAAGGCTCTATTTGAACTCATTATAGTAGTTAGTAACTACTACTTAGGTTTTACTCACTATTAAGCGTGGAAAGAACCCCATTTTTTCGGACATAAAGGTTACCAAGAGATGCAACGCTGTGCTTTGAAACAAATACACCCACCGGGAAAGAGAAAAAAAAGCTCCTATTAGCTTAGCTTCCTTCACAGCGGACAAGCCTCTTTATATGGCCCACGCCCCTTGAGGAGGTGCTATAATTTGAAGCTCCCGCCACAACCCTTCAGCTGTTGGCGTACATATCACGACGTGAGGCTTGGAGCACGGGCGATCATTTGGACATTGACGAGTCACGAACGATGCGATGAACTGAGGCAGCAGGGCAAACGCTGCCACGTCTGTCCCAAGCTTCAATCGATTTTCGACGAAAGGCGTTTTTACGTCTCAACGGATACTCGGGCATTGCGCATTTCAGTCAAGACCTACCTATGTAGCGATCTCCACACTTTGGGCGACGGTTGCAGTGACCGACAAACAACATGATGCATACGAAAGTTGCACGGGATCGCACGCATATCAAGTCCTACTCCGCGTTGGTCACAACTCAAGTCCCAAGCGCCAGCGTTGAAGATGCCGCGCAGTTGGTGCCGTGCAACTAATTCCAACCCCCGTTTCTGTAGATCTTGGTCCCTTGCCGGACGAGATCTTGGACCCTAGCGGGCCACGCCCTGACCTCGGTGCAGCGCGTGCACACACAATGTCTCTTCAAGCTGCGCCTATCCTATACACTCGCGGTCTGGTTAATCAGCAGGTTCCCGGGTGCCAGTTTGACGAAACGACTCTACTACTATGGTTGTCCTGTCGGTGTTTTATGCGAGCCTCCTTTCCTAGGACAAGCGGTGTAATTCAAAGCGAAATTTTTTTGAAGACGAAGTATTCGTACAACTGACCAAGAAGGGACCCATCGGCACTGTTCTCAGCAGCCATGGAGAATCGAGTGGCGCGGGCGAAGAGTCCTTGTCGTCACACCCGCAACATGCAATGCGATGTACCCCTCTGCCCTGCCCAAGCCGAGGGGCAGTATATGGCAGCTGGCGAGCGAAGCGCCGAGCAACGCCTGAGGAGTCCGTCATGAGCCCTTGGGGATGATGGCATCGCACAGATATGTTGTTACCGGCGGCAATCCACCGTGCCGCCAGCTTTAGTGGGAAAAGCTCCTATCTATATCCGACTTCCAACGCAACAAGTAACCTGCGTAAGCAGACTGACTGCGGAGCACTACCAGCCCAGGGACGCCCTTGAGTCTGCCGAAGCAAAGCAGCTGGGCCACATTCGACGGTTGGTTTGAAAGAACTTGACCCAGCTAGCTGTCGTCTTCGGTCCGGAAGCTAAGTGGGGCGGAAGCTGAGTTCAGGCCATTGAGGTCGTCTCAGGGCTAGCCATGAGAGGCCTGACTAAAGTCATGCTGGTTCTGGACTTCAGGAGGCCCGAGGACAAGGGCGAAAGAATGCAAATCATCTGGATGACTGCGCAACACTTCATCAAGCCAACATTGGAGGCAGCCGAAGGGTCTCCTGATTGCCATGGCGAACAACATGAGCCCTGAAGTCCATGACAGTGCTTGCTCTCACTGACAGGCCAGTCTGGCAGGACAATACGGCCTCGTCTCGAGTCGGTGTCATTACAGCCCATTTGCCAAGGCAGTGGCACAGGATTGGACATGACGGATTCCGCCGTCATTGAAATGCGGTTCTCGGGGCCCGGCCTCGTTTATCGGCCGAGGCAAGCCCCTACCTACATGGTCAAGGCTTGGCTGAAGCCGCAAAGTCATGGTCCGGCAAAGATCGAGAGCCGTCACTCCAACGACGACTGTGTTACCACTACACCATCGAGCCAAGCTGGGTTGATTGCTTTGACGGCTGCAGTCATTACATTGCAGCCAAGGTTGAACGAGAAGATCGATGTAATTGGGGCAGGCTTTCACTCGCTTGGATCATTTTGTTGCTTTTTGTACCAGTATCTTGCCTGTTGGGTGGTGAGGGGAGCCAGCAGGGCACATCTCTACTCAGTACCGTAATTTGGCCTTCTGAGACATAGCGCACCTCAAGCTACCTAGCTCGGAAGAATATGAAAACAATCCGAGACCAATCAAGACGCACAACAGGAGCGCGAGTATAGAGTACGACAAACCAATATGTGACTAGCATTCCTCGAACACGACTGATTTCCGACAGGGCGAACGACGCCCTGACTGGCACAAGAATACATGATTAGACGCTGTTCGTGGCGGCGGCAATGACAGCCGAGCAACCTCGTAATTCTTGAGCTCGCAGGTCCCATCATCGGATTCAAGACTCCGAGGGCGCAACGTGCAGTACCCGGCTCGGGTCGTGGGCGCGGAAGGTATCCTCCTCATTAACATGATCAACTTTGGTTGAGTACCCAGTACGGAATAAACGCCCATTGAACAGATTTCAGGGCGACGGCGCAATTCCAGATCAGCAGTCGAACCTAGTCGGTGGTTCAGAGTTGCCGAATAAGCAACCATCTTTCCGTCAGCACCCGGTTTCCCAATCCTACTCGCGAACAATGGAACCGGCATGCTCCTGTTCTGTTTCGGCCACTCACCCTTGAGGCGATGTCGGTTTCGATTCGTTATTGGGATGCGCGCGCCGGCTGACGGTATTGGATTCATGAGAGTCGATACCAGTTGTGTTATTGCTGCGTTGCGTGGCTGAGCAAAAGTCTAACGAGATTCTGCGTGATCATGTTGCGAACAACGTGGCTAGGCATCCCGGGCTGAGAAAACACAACTCGAAGACGAGACACACGAACCAATCAGCATGACCGGAAGCGTGTATGAAGATTGGCATCAGCCACGCGACACCAAAATCCACACGTCAGTCGCCTAGACGGCAGCGCCCCAGACTGCGTGCTCCACACACTATCCGAGCTCACGAGCCTTTGCCGACAAGGCTGATCGTCTTAGCGGGCACTATCAATCCAGCTGAAGGTCGGAAAGGTCTATGGAAAACCACCGCAAGAAACAGCTTTCGTCTCGCGTTGGATCAAGACACTTTCGGACGTCCAGCCACGGATACATCTTGTTTGCAACCTTGGGGTTTTTATTTGTTTTATTTTAATCCTCCCCTTTTAGCACAATACTTTACTGGCACACATTTTCTGCTGAGAGCCGCAGACCTCTGACACCACGATGAAAAGGCGTAGAGCACATTCTGAGCAGCCGCACAGGGTCCAGGTCAGTCAATCATCAACAACTGCCAGGCAACCCAACCCGTGGTCCGCGAGTGTGAGCCTGGACCACAGGGCTGAGTGGGATGGAAAAGCGAAAGAAAGCAACAGTGCTTGTTGGCCTCCATGATTTCCTTGCCTTTTTCGGCGACTTGCAGCATGCGCTAATACGAGACACCACCCACCACTGTGGGCTGGTGCCAGCCGGTTGGTCCACTCGAAGCCAACAGGGGCCGGCCCTTTACCGCAGTATGTCTCGCCCGGCTGCGTAGCCTGGATGCGAGAAGTGGCCTGGCTGTATTGTATTGACTCGAAGGATCATGGCGGTGATACTGGAATGATGGATGTCTCACTCGTTTCAACACCAACAGCTGCAACTGAACCTTGCGCAATCATGAACGCAGTGATACAGTCAGCCCCAATACGCCCCCCGCTCGACTGGGGGAGAAAATGCCTCCGCAACGGTCTCGGCCGCCTTTCAGGCCATGACGGAAGCCGACTTTGCATGGAATGCAAATTCACCATCACAACAAGCCGCCGACACAATTCAGTCTTGTTGGGCATGTGACGGTGTGTCGAGCCCTGTATGGTCCCTGTATGGTCCCTGGATGCGGAAACGGGCTTGCGACTTGATTGCTTCTACTCGCGCTGCCGCCATGATATGGGAGTGGGAACCGAAAATTGCTGCCTCGGAATGCCTCAATGATCACAAGACATACTCGGGTTCTCGCCTTGTCTTCACCACGCCCAAAAGGACACCGCTTCTCATGTATGCAGACACCCGTTTCCCGCTGCAGTCTGATCAGGGCCCGTGCCCGTGCAGTGTCTGTCGAGTGGTTCCAACAAGACGAGAGAGGCTATCTCCAAACGGGGTCAGCAACCACCCTCCGAGCCTCACGGCGTCTCTTCTCGTTCTACACAGAGCTGTCCTTTGCGGTCGTGGAAGCGGGTCTGCGCAGTCTTTACTACTTGTCAGCAGCCACCGTGTCTTTGACTTGCAGCATCGATCACGGAATAGTCGCAGCAAGCCTACGATCCTTCGATCCCGTCAACCGTATACTGACCAACGAGAGGGCGAGTCTCTATCTGCAGTTTCGACGCTGCCCCCAACCTGCCTTGGAGAGAATGACATGAGTGGCCGCCTCGGATTGGCGTTTGGACCCATAGGCCAGTGCGTTTGGGCAAGCATGGCTTCCGCTTAAGTCAACCCCGACATGCATCATAGGTTCTCGTCTCCAAGAACTCATTAAAAATTCCAGACGGTATCAGAGTGCGACGCTGCATGCTAGCGCATGGAGGTAAAGAACCCATTGACGAAAGAGCTTCCGGCAGAAACGCATTGTCCGTATTGAGCAACGGGTGCTTGACAATATGTAGGAGCTACCGCCAAATATCCAATGCCGATAGACGCAACTACCACGAGTAACCACACAAACTTGCATGTGCCTCCTCAGCACGCTTCTACATTCGTCGTAGAAACGCAGGCTCCGGCATCCCGTCGTCTCTACCCCGGCAACATTCGAGGCTTACACAAACGGTCCTCACCGTACCCTATAGGCATCGAACACGCTTGGTATGCCGAATTGGAACCCAGCAGGACGAACGTCCAAGCTGCGGGACAATCGACAGGGTCGGCATTCCTAGAGTCCCCGCTGAACTTTCCTATTATCCGACTGGGTGCATCAGATTTTCTTTGGCGAGACAGAGGAAGCGTAGTACGACGTACAACGTGTACGTAGACCACTCACGCAAGCGAAAAAAAACATCCGTTAAGGAGCATAGTAGGATGACGACGCGAGCTCGAGGCCCGTTCGGAGCTGAACCTGAACTTGCGCCGGCCTGGCTTCGGGATCAGTCGGGCGTCCGGCGGAGAATGTGGGGGCCGAACCGACGGGTCGGTCTTGACGGGCAGGTGCGTGTATATCAAAACGCACAGGGAGGAACGGGGCATGGTTCGGACAAGGCCGATGCCGCCTGCAATCCTGGATGTTTTGGGTTCGCATTGTAACAGTACACTATCCCAAGCAGATCTACGCTATTGTCCCGTTCAACAGTTCTGTCGAAGCGGCATCGCTACCTCCCCGACCTGGGGCCAGTCATCTCGGGTAACGAAGGACAGGGCAAGCGCTCAGTCCCTCTTCGGCGAAGCAAGCGTCAGTGCGCTACTTGAAATACGACGGAAGAGTCCACTTTAAGAGTTACCAAGACTGGATGTCAGGACGGCATCACGAACTATCAGACGCTTGCGCTAGCTCTCCTGGCTCTTTTGACACCCGGCACCTGCGGCGGAGACTCGAGTCTGCGATGGTCCAGGCAAGACACCGACTGCAATCCTCGCAGCCCCACGTCCCACAGGGTTATTGCCCGGACTAGGGGTGTTTGTCTAGGCTCACAGATACAATACGAAACATTGGGACGAGCCGTTGTATCTAGATCTGACAGGCATGATTGCGGTCCATCGTCAGATCAATTGTCCACGTTGCGCCGTTCCCACATTCGTCCCAGCCAGAACAAACAACGGTGTAAGTCGCTGAAAGGAAGATAGCAGCCTGAAATGCACGCCTGGCGACGGAGGAACTGCTGCTTTCGGCAAACGCATGGAACCGGTCTAGAAGGCTTCCAGAAGCCCAGCGGCTTATAGTGTCGCCGCTGTCAGCTCATGCCGGTCATCCTCTTGGATCAGCGGCTCTTGATGTTGAGATGTGGAAGTCGCGGCGGCAACTCGAGGTGAAAACGACACACGGAATGCTATGCAACCACTTCATGACTAGCAAAGCGTCAGCGTTTACGACGTTGCATGACACAAGAAAAGGGTTGACTCGGCGGGCCAAAGCCCTGTTGGGCAGACGAAGTCACCCGCCGCGCCTACGACGCTGAAAGGAGGCTTCTGGTTGGATCGACGGTGGTGATCTACCCGCCATGGCCCCAAGAGACCCGCGGCAGGACCGGCAGAGGAGCAAGGCCTCGCCTCAGATGTTAGAGGTCTGTACTATGTCTCCGTACGTGTGTGTAATTGCGCCGAACCGGCCGCGGTGGCAAGCTGCATCTGCTTCAGCCGCCTTGTGGACTGTCCAGCGCCTCCGTATTGGCGACACCTGGGTGTCTCCGGTCAACCGAGATCGTCACTTGTTTAAGGCGGCGGCTGGCTGGCTCATCATGGAACACGCGAATGAACGGCTCTCGATAGCCTACCGCAGAAATCGAACCAAGTATTCTCTGGCATCCAACGCACCCAAGATCGATCTCCGCTCTAACGAACTGCGCCCAGCGATCAGCCATGCCGGAGTTGTGACACTCGGGATGGAACCCTCACGCCGGCGCGAGTGCAACGATGCAGGTCGGTCGGGATGAACTTGCAACATGGCTCATTCCTGTCCGGTTTTCACGACTTGGAGTCTTGGAGCATCTCAACTGACGAAGTAATGTCTCTTCTCGGTTGCCGACGCCGTCTTTGACGGGTGGCGGCGGGGTGAGTACGATGACGACCGGACTCGTTGCATCTACCCCAGGGAAGCCAGGTCGAACAGCTTCCAGCAAGTTCAAATCTTCAAAGGCGACTTCGATATGGCGGCTCCTGACAGGAGTCCGGAAAGCGGTCCTCACAGTCTCCAATGCCACCTTCTCAGCACTGGGCTCGGTAATAAGGTAGGTAGGTACATGTAGTACTTTCTCCAAGGAACACGGCTCACGATGGGGCTGGTCAACGGCGAGGAAGCGTGCCACCCCTAGGCCCGTATGTCCCATGGCTGCGCAAGCGTTCGGCGTCGGCAGCCAATGCCCGCGTTGCCCCGGCCGGGGGAATTGCTCTCTTGGAATCCCGTCCCCGGCGACCTCGACTGCCGGAGCCCCAACAACTCCACTCTTCCCTCCTGACTGTCACTGGACACTAAAATCCCGCGACGCCCCCGTTTTAGGGAGATTGGCATGAAGAGGGCCGCCCCTCGTCCCCCGACCGACCGACCGGCCCTGTTTGTGGATACCATGTTCAGAGTTCGACATAGGATCACCGGCGAGCGTGGCAGTGCAAAAGCAGTGTTCAGGAGGTTGCGAGGGCCCCCCTCGACGAGTCATATCGAGTCTTTGGCCCGTCTTGAACGACAACGCTGTCGCCCTCTCCTCCTACTAGTCTAAACGAGAGAGAGAGAGATAAAAAAAAGGGCACGGCTGAGTTTCATGTGCTTGTTTTTGAGTTCAATCTCGGCATGATTCCTACCTGGGACAGAGACGGGATGATAGACCAGGGCCAAGAGATGCTCAACATTTGCAAGAATTCGGACGAGGGCAACGATAACGTTCGTTTCTCTCTCTCTCTCTCTTTTCTTTTGGGGGGGTCTCAACCCTACCCTCGTCTAACACGCCAACCACTAAGGAAAAAAACCGACGATGTCACTGACCTGCGGCGATTGATCGCTGAAGCTGCTAGACGACCAGGGCATCGGCCCCTTGTGGCTACGCTTTCCCTCTTTTTGGACTCGAGGCTAGGGTTTTCCCAGTCTTCCCCCGTATCCCCCCGTATCGACCTCCACCTAGCTCCAAGGCCAGCCCCCAGCCCAGACGTGCCGAGTTCGAGGTCGACGACGGGGATGGCCTCTCTTTCAGGAAGAGCGCGGTTCAGGACCATGGATGATGGCCGAAAACCACGCTGATCATGATCCCGCATTTTCCGCCCTACCGGCCACCGGCCACATCTCTGGCGCGGATGCTTGGGAACACGACGCCAAGGGTCCGTCTGCCGCCAGGGTAGCGCGCCATCCCTTCAGTTGGGAGCATGTCACACGCCGTAAGGCGGAACTAGCAAAAGAGCCCCTTCCGGCTAGGTACAGGAAAACAAGCCAAACCGTCGAGCGTCGGGTGAGCGGGACTCAGTGCTTTCTGACCGAAGTAGCACACCTTCTCGAAGGACGCGAGAATTATGGTAATCCCCGACCTCTTTTGCTGTGTTCGGGGTCTATACCGGACTGCGGCCTGCAACAGTGTAGCCTCTAGTCAATCCACGAGTCCAGCTTGCCTCACCAAAGGGTCGCGGACTGAACGTCGCTACGATATGTGATCGGTATTCAGATGTTCAGATATTACACAGAGCTTGGCCATGGCACACCAAGTAGAAAGACATGCCGGATCGAAGTCTGCTCCTCGATCACTAGCAACGGTTGCAACACAGATGCCGACCAGCTTTACGCTCGGGGTTCTTTCCATCATTCCATCTCTCATACAAGCCCAAACTCTGACGGCATCGCATCGCGAACTATTCCTCACGAGTCTCGAATCGTCCGCTGTCAGATCTGCTTCGCCCAACGTCACTGGCACCCGCGGTTCGAGCCCTGCTGCGATATTGTCAGGGTTACGACGGGGTCATTACCGGGGAGGGGCGTTGTTCCTTCAGGCAGAAAAGCTGCCACCCGTGGAAGAAGCCGTTCGTCCGGGGGGAGGCAGAGGCAATCAATCAGTCGGTGATATCTTGACTGGTTAGTCATACTGTGTACGTTGTTGGTGTGTGTGCCGCGCTATTTTGCGTGGTAGCCCCTTATCCTGGGTGTTTTTATTTTTCTGTGCTCCGTGAAGTTTGAACCACCACCCCCATCATCCAACCCCTTCCTGTTCGGGATATGGATGGATCATCAAGGGGTCTTGCACTCTGTTAGAGTTCGCGCCCTGGGCAATAGACGATGTACTCCGACAGTTTGGGGGCCATCGAGGGGGTCCATTACGAGGACGAAGGCGGCTTACACTACGGCGCACCGCAGCAGTAGGGCGAAGGAGCTGTCCGCAAAAGGGCGTTTCATCCTCGTCCCGGTTTACTGTACGCTTTTCCTTCCCACACGATCAGCGGCTTACGGTGCAGGAGGTGTTCCCTGGTTGAGACTTGAGAGTCGAGATGAGTGCCCATCTCGGCCCTATTCTCTTCTGACTTTGGATGATCTCCAGAAGGATCCACAGTCTACAGCATGGAAGTGGTTCGTTCTCCAAGGGAGTGGCAGCATCCAGCGAACACCCAGATTGGACGCAGACGACGACCGTGAAAGACGAAAGACAACCTCGGGCTGTGTGCGTCGATGCAGCCCGTCACCTTGTTCAGGCTTCCACCCTGAAGCTGTTGTCAGCACGGGCGGCTTTTGGCCCCATCGCCGTGGGCCCTGGGGATCGCTACCAGCGTTGCCGCTGGTACGGTTGCACCTTGTCTCGAAGAGAGGATGTTCCCTGGTTGCGATGCCGCCCGAGCCTGCCAACGGCAAAGAAGCAAAGTGCGGTGAAGGAAGTTTCGAAGAGGGTGACCACTGATACTGGAGAGCCGGAGAGACAACCAGACAGTAGACCTCGCTCGCCTCTGCCCTTTGGCAAGTGAGGAAAGGGCGCTAAGCAGCCCTGCCGTGGCCCTGGCGATCGCCCCGGCATCACATCGCATCGCGTGGTAGCGGTAGCACTCCTACTTCGCAGTAGTGTAAAGGCGGTGGCTGGGGGTCGTTGATCAAGGCCACGAGACGGGGAAGAGGTTCACCGTTCAGCAGATTGAGCAGCTCGTTGCGCCCGCTTGCCCCGCGAATGAATCGAACCTTGGCTCCCTGGCCCCGGCTGTTGATGCCACGCGATACTCACGATCTCCGCGCGGGATGAACTTCTTCCGGTCGGCACATGCATTCGGGGCAGCAGCAGCTCAACTTTGAATGTCAAGCATAGTACGTGGTACCTAAACTCCCACCGTTCATCGCAGTTGCCGACGGCAATGACCGACACATTGAGTGATTGTGTGTCAGGCAGGGTTCCAACTTCCCGTTGATGACACGACCCGGATGGAGCCTTACAGACGGACCAACAAGACACAGCGACGCACATGAGTCGCGGGGTTTGCAATTAACGAGGTCATTCCTCCTTCTGTCCCGTGATCATGAGAGTCAAGCAACGTTGCTTTTTTTGCGGTTCACGTTCGTCAAGGCTGCTGGGTCTTCCGGTTCCCTTCCGTCTCCAAGGGGGTGAAAGAAGCTATCCCCGGCTTCGTCCGCCCATATCAAGGTCAGGTCCGCATGTGTTCCCGGTCAACCCAGCAGGGCTACGGATAGCAATTGATTATAAACCCCCCCCCCCCCCCCCCCCCCAAAAAAAAAACCCCTAAGAAACAAAACCTCGGGCTGCTGGCCCGGACTAAGCCTCGAGAGAGAGGGCTCCCTCGATTGTGTATCTGTGTCCGGAATTCGTTCCGTGAGATATTGATAATATCAGTTGAAATGTGCAAGGTGTGTATTGGAATTCTTGGGGAAGGGAGTATTTCAGTAGATGGAGGCGCTGAAGGTGCGGTGGAACATCGATAAAAGAAGACGGGAGTGTGTCGTCATTGCGATCGGCTCGAGAAACAACGCGAATCGCTGTTAGAAGGGGGGGAGTGGAGAGCAACATACACCCCACCCTCAGCAAGGCCAAGGCACCTTCACACTTCCTTCTGGGGCCTCCCTGAAAGAGCAGCTTTTTTTTTCCTTGATTTTTAAAGACAATACTTTGGCATTAACCGAGACATATTCATGGCCCTCCCAGAGCCGTGCAGACGTGTCAGCGATGGCCTCGATGGCCTCGATGGCCTCGATGTTAATGAGTAAGGTGAGTGCATTTTCTGGGTCTGGTTGCGACTTTGAGGACATGAGGGGCCAGGGCAGTGCAGTTACATTACCTTCTTCTCCCGGATAATTTTTCCTAGACTTTGAGGTGATGGGGGTCAGAGTGTCTCACGCCCCGATGCTCCTGGTCGGGGTATGCTTCTATTTCGATAGTACTGCCTCGTCAGGTGCTCGTAATGGCCGATGACTTACTTAGTCATGGGCACGTCGTTTGTCCTTTCGTCCCATTTTGCATGGACGGTTACGGTTGCACACAATTTGGGGCCAAGACAGGAGAGTCAGAGTTCGCTGCGAAATATTGCTCCATCTCATCTTGCCACGAGGTCGTGCCGAGCGGGCGAACGACCGTTGTCTCGTTGCTGCTCCTGCTTCGTGTTGTGCTCGTCCGTGGTCTTTTGCGAGTGTGTGTACACGTATGCCAACCATGCATGTCATGACCTGTCATGTCATGTCAACGGTCCCGCGCTGTTGGGAACATCGTGGCGAAAGATCTTGGAATGGTGAACCCGTTGGCACTTGCGTCTTTCTCGGCAGCCAAACCCATGTTTTTATTTCTGTACGTACGATTGCGTTTTGGCTTCGAACGGAGGTGCGTGTGGAACCTTCTTTTCATTCTGTTAGGTTTGAGCAGGTTTTGCAAAGGTCGCCGGGATGGTCCACTGGAAGTATTGAATTCCCCTTTCGCAGTCGAGGGGGAGACCTGGCGCGCCTATGCCATCTGGCTTAGTCTGTCATCGGAGGTGCCTCCGGAGGGAGAATCGTTAGGGATTGGGCAAGACGGGAATTTGCATCCTGGTAGAGTCGAGGGACGGAGGTCCGTCTCGGATGAAGTGTAGTCTGAGGCCGTAGTGCCGTCTTCCTAGTACATATGAGGCTTTTCCTGCGGGGTTGGGTTAGGTTATTGAGTTCAAAGTTGAGGTTATTGAGTTCAAAGTTGGACGGTGGCTTATTAGTTCTGTTGTGCTTTTAGCTTTGGATTTATCCCTCGAACAAGTGCGAAATCTAAGAAGCAGCTAGCTGATGCATCATGCAAGACCTTGGGAAGCTTGGAGGGAGGAGCTGTGCGACTTGGTTCTGGAGGAATAAGGAGGCCCTGTTGAGCCGATGTTTTGTCTTGGTTTGTCTTTGTTACCTTGACGGGGACTTTTTCCTCGATACCGCGGCACGCCTTGATCCTGGAGCATAAGGGCGCGAGCTATGTTTTGAGTGGGCGTCACGGAACGGGTTCTTGCTAGATTGATTGACTTGGGTCATTGGGGATTACACGCCCTAGCCCGCTTCGTGCTGCCTCCGGGGCTTCCCTTGGACGTCGCCTTGCGATCCGTATCACTGGCCCCGACTGGGATATGTGAATAATCTCCGACGGGGAGAAGGGAGCTGGCCTAAGATGGTAGGTCGTCCCTTTTGCTTTCTCATACGGGCCTTGCTGGGCTGGGAAGGGGGTGTTCTAAGCTCGACGAGGACGGACGAAGTTCTTGACGTTTATAGAGATAGGGGATTAGGATCCCCTTTGTCGAATACGGTAGGCAAGTCTTGCAGTCTCAATAGAATACGAAGAGCTCCAAGTTTGCTTTGAGTCTTCCCTCCGAGCTCGGATGGGTTAAGACGTAGGTCCCTATCACTCAGGAGAACATCTTGAGCGTGGTTGACATGATCAGGAAGGTGACTGATCTGCTCACTGACACTAAGGAGGCTAGCCACGAGTTCAATATTCGCGACTTGCACACCGGCCTTGCTCTCATGGCTCAGCTCACAAAGTAGGATCAATCCAGCGTTGACAAGGTTGAGCGTCTTCCTGAATAGCTCTGATTCCTGCAGTGAGCTCAGAAGCAACTCAACAAAAGTTCAAAACATGCTAGGCTATTGCGGGTTGCGTGAAGATTCGTTTTCAAGTAAATAAATTGACTTTCTATCAAAGGCATCCATCACATTGAGGCCTAGTAATTGCGAATGGTGGGTTTCGAAACATGGCGATTACATAGCAGGTTTATTGAGGTTTCGTGAACGCTTCGTGTAACCATCCAAATCAGTCTTGATGTGCCCGGTCTGAAAGGCTACTGAGTCCTGGGTCACTTCCTGTGAATCCAACATATGACCCGGGGATACATGCTGTGCTGATTTATCTCTGATCCACAGTTCGTAGATGTAATCTTGGCGGGGTTATATGATGGATCCTTGTCACATTTGAACTCCCCGACTCCATCGCAAGAAAACTTTCCTGGGCCATTGTCATCTCCAGAATATTTGCAATCCTTCTTGCCGTGTACTTTCTCGTCGGCGTCGAAGCTGGGTGGCCACGGGTTCCTGTTCACATCCCATCGTGGTGTCTTGTGTCCCCGGGACTCGGTCTTGCAAACGTCGAATGCCGAGCCCTCTCCGTCCATCTCAACTATTATCCACAATCCGCTCAGACCTCCTCTTCCCATAGGACGATAAGCAACGTCCCAGTAAACGGCGACGCCGTCGGAGGGTTTCGAAGTAGGCGGGGGCGGTGGGGCCGGCTTGGATGTTGGCTTGCTTTCTTCTGACTTCATTGAAGATGTCGGAGAACTTGACGTCTTGGATGCAGGCCTGCTCGACATCGGCGCACTCTTTGGACTGGGCGTGGATGCCGGTATTTTGGTTGAGGACGTCGTAGAGCTCTTGCCTGGCTCTATAGTTATTGTGGTCCACGCTGATCCCGAACTCGGACTGGCGCTGGTAGTTCCTTGCTGTCTAGTAGAGGGAAGTCCTGACCCTTGCGTTGTCATGAGTGACTGAGACGGCAATCCACGCTCTGACGAGGCCGCTATTAAGCGGGACGTTGAATTCTGGCCCACACCTTGACTTGCGCCTAGTGAATGGGATGGCTGGCCAGGACGAGAGGCGGCAGGTTGAGAGGAGGCGGGCTGAGGTGACATTGACTTGCTGGACGACAAACCGCCTGTCTTGCTTGCGGGAATAGGGCACGCCTGCCTCCGGCCATGGGGCTGAGGTACTACGGGGTCGAATATTTGACTGTCTGCTGGGGTCCATTGATCCGTTCGACTGCCGATTTCTTGATTCTCGATCCAAAACCTCCAAGCAGCTTGGCCGTTGCAAGTCTTGGCTGGATGGTATTGAAGGAGCAGTTTCCCGCGCGGTTTGAGATAGTGGGCTTCCCTGTGATACTCGAATGTTTCCCTGCTTGCTGCTATTTCCTCTGCGAGGGTCAAATCTCTTCCGTTGTACTTCACGAATATCTGATTCGAAACCAGTGATGGTGAATATTCTACCACCTCTATAGGAATTTCACCGTAGATTCCTGAGAGCGTCGCTTTCAATGACTCGATTTGGGGTTGGTATAATATGCTGCCCGCATTGAGGTTCATATTGTTGAGAAACTCCGACTCGGGAGCGATCTCGTTTCCACGCACTCTGTTGAATCTTGGGCGAGGAGTGACGATGAAGGCTCGCGTGCCGAGGTCCAGCGGACTCGTTGTGAAGCCGTCGTCTTGTTCGTTGACGTCGCCGAACATCGTACGCTCAGGGCCTTGGTCTGGTGTGCCGATAAGATCATCCAGGCCATACTTTCCGTATTCGAAAGCCGGATTGCCAGGATGATGAATATACCCACGCCGCAAAAGCCGCAATCTTCGATTCCAGCCGGCCAGATTTCCCATGCCCGTCTCCCACATATGAGCCATCCACGCACCACGCCGAGACACCATAACGATTGCGGTGCAGCCATAGAGGCCTTGAAGTGCAAGTGCTGTGACCTGCGACTGGAAGAGAACGTAGTTGGACGTATCGATCCCGGCAGCGTTCCCCACGTACTCCCTGACGCCGTGCCTCACCATCTTGGGCTCGTACCCGGCCTCGAATTCATACAGAGGATTGGGGTCGTCAATGTATGCCAGCTGGTCACCCATGAATTGGCCTTCGGATGGGTGGTAGTCGGCTGGGTCCGGCCAATCGCCATAAGCTGGGACACCGCGTTTCTCCATTGCTTTCTGGAGTGGTCTCACCAGTCTCGCTTGAACTTGGGCAGGGCAAGCGTTGCCTCCGCAAGCATCGGCCCCGCACAATGGTTCTGTCCAGGCCAAAGTTGTCGTCGACGTTGCTGTCACAGTTGTTGCCACCGGGGTCGCGCTGCAGCCAGTGATGGTTGTGTAAGCGCTGGTCATGCAGCTACCCGTGTTCTGCGGACGGGACCGAGTTTGATCGGTTCCTGTCGTGTTTTGCACCGATCAGCAGGGTGAAGCTTCGTGTAACAAGTCGCGCGCGAGGCGGCGAAACGAAGTTGAAGTCTTACTTTGGGTGACAGTCACGGAACAAAAGACGCTTCGATGGGTTGCTGTTTAAATAGTGCTGCAAGATGAAGTTGATATCGACGTTGCGGTTGATTTCTTTGTTGAAGCCTTCTCTTTTTCGGTCGATTTCGACTCATTCTCATCTTTGTTTTGATCCTCGTCTTCACCCCCCTTTTTCTTCGACGGACAATTACCGATTTTCAGACCGAACATTTGGATGCAAAACTTGGGAACATTGATCTCGAGATTAACTTTTGGAGGAAAGAAGGGGATGCATCCAAAGCATATAATTGGAAGCGGGCTGTCGAATGGAAAAATGACTGGGAGCAGTCAGTACAGACAGCATGTTTGACGGAAAGAAACATACCTGGGACTATTGTGGGAGAATTACCACCGGGCGATGTAGTGGTGATGTAAAACGGTGTTGTATGAGTGATGTCGCTGACGGGGAAGGGGGTAATGATTGCGTTGGTCGGCAAAGCAGTCATCGTTGAAGCTATCGACAGCTTGGAATCTTCAGATCGGCTTGTGATGGGTGAAATCGAGGAGGGTTTAAGAGGTTGAGTTGTCCCGGTTGAGCCGATCGGGAATGCACCTGGTAGCGCGGAGGTGGTGTTCAGTGGTATTGGCAATGCTGAAGTTTGACCATATGTGACTGAAGTTCCAGGAGCCACTTCCCCTGCTCTCGTGGTTGTAAGCAGAGGCATCCACGTCACTAAATCGATGAGTGTGTTACTCGTGTGGGCCGAAGAGATGTTTGCTGAGCTTTTCTGAGATGTGAAAGGGTCAGAAGCTTCCGATGTCGATTGCTGCGGCATCGTGGTCTTCGTAATGGCCGGCCTAGTGGAGGTGGTGTTCCAAGACACTGAAGACATTATAGTTGGACCATTCGTAGGAGAAGCAAAAGCATCTGTCGTGACCGACTCAAGCCGAGTTGTAGTCGTCAAGCCCCATTGAGACTTCGTCGAAATAGCAGTAGCAGATACACGGTTCGTCTTGTGTTCGAGTAATCAGCTTAAGAAGTGGCAGCTAGACTTCAGAACTTACAACTGTGGTGTTCTGCCACGGGACGATGATGCTCGAAGTACAAACACCAGCTTGGTGGTGGCACGTATGCTGAATCGGTGGACGGACCAGCGCAGCTCTGTCGCGGGGATCATTTACAGGATTCGTGGGATCATGCAAACGGCGAAGAGCCTGATGTTGTACACCACTACGAGATGCTCCCAACAGAGACACAGCTCCGGGAAGAGCAAGCAACAACACATGGAGCATTGCTTCAGAATACCATAGACTGACGGATTTCTCAAGAAAACAGCACGATGAGAAGGACTCTCACTCACGACTGAGAATTGAGCAATGAAGAGCGACATAACTTGGTATTATATACGCACTTATCAGCCAAAATGCTAAACACAGACATAAGAGAGATTCGTCCTCATCGTCACGAGATTACCTTAATGTGTCGGAAAAGATCTTTTCTGCGTCAAAGAAACACTCGATGAATACAAGCTTGCGATTGATCCAGCTGCGAGGTTTGCCAGTATCGTATGTAACTAATTTCTAGATTTGATATGTTGGCTGCGCGGACAGAACTTGAGGGTGCGGGTTCCCCCCAGACTTGCGACGAGCAAATACCATGCTGTACCACATGCTTGTAGAGTGTACAGCATCTTCTGCTTCCCACGTATCTGCAAGGGCTCCGTGACTTTGTTATGGCTGTGTTAAAGTATGTAGCAGAATAATCCGCTCACTTTTGTACGACCAAAAAATAGCTGTTGACAAATGGCTCTTGTGTGTTTGTAACACCCCACGAAAAGAGACTTAGGCAAGGGGGCAACACAATCTCGGGAATATGAGCTTGCTAGCAAACCAGTCTCAAGCACGAAATGGATCGACGCATGGTAACATTGAAACAGGAAGGAAGTCTTTTGTATAGGTAATAACGTTGTGATCTTGCCTGGTCTCGAAGCCAGTTATGCGGATGAGAGGTTCTTCTACACTTCTTCTTTACGATATTGCAAGTTTTGGCAATGCCATTGTCTACTGCAGTGATGAGAGACGAGGAGCTCACTAGCTTCTCGCAAGACGGAGCTTCCAGCAGGGTTCCGATGGATACTAAACAGGAATGACTTCAGAACTTATCTTGATCCCGGAATTCGTGCGGTGGTCGAAGTCGTGAGTAAGCAGGATTGCACCTGTGGGATAAGTGGGAAGTTCTATTATCTATGATATTTATACTATTTCAGAGTACCCCTAATATCTACCTATAAGGAGGAGGTATCTCTACATATAGGAGGAAGGGAACTTAGTAATAATATTAATTTATTACTATCTATTATTTGATCCTACTGATCCGATAGCACCACGCTTCTAGCCTTCTAGCAGGGAAAGTCCCTCCAAAATCTAACAACCAAATGACACGGTTTATAGTTGCGCGACACTTTGGATGACACACAGGCCTACCCCTGAGTCTATCAAATTAGGGGTCGGAAAATGTGAAACGAAGAAATTTCTGTGAATGACTCTCGGGAGAAGGCCGATGGATTTGTTGTTGATCGCAGTGGAATTCCCTTCTCTTTCTCTACTCGCCACACCTGAATCCCCCAGACGATACCACTTCAGCCTTATGAAGGTTCATTCTATAACGATTGAAGCGCTATAATTGCCCAATCCATTCTGCTCTCAATCATTCTGCACAAGCATTCAGTTGAATTAACGGACTCAGACATAGCCATGGCGCACCCAAGTAAGTCTCGGTATTCAAGGTCCACGATCTCATGGGGACTAATGTCGGATTCAGACACAGTTCCAGCCTCAGAGAAGGTGTCTGCGCTATTCGGATGTCCTTGTGTCTGGAGTCATGTTCCGCTGTACGGTGCCGCTCAAAACCGCACGCTCCATTATCATGCTGTGATCAAACCCGGCGCACCCGGTCTCACCCGCCGATTGCCTTCCGAAATTATTCTTTGCATCGTAGACGCTCTCTTTGATATACACCATAAAGAGGTCTCCCTGGGCTACGAGAAATATTGGGAGTCTTCATGTCTTCCGTACGAGACCGAGAAAATGTGTCCGTTCTGCATGCTCCCGCGCTTCGATGTTTGGCGAGATGTCGCGAATCTTGCCGCCACCTGCAGAGCGTTATATGCGCTCGTGACTCCAGTGCTCTACCGGAGAGATGCGGAACAAAATCACTCCTCGGCACTACTCATCGCTGCCAAGCGAGGCAACGAGCAGGCTGTGAGACTAGCGCTGGAGAACGGAGCAAATGCGGACGAGGACGACCACACTATGCCGCTACAATGGACCAACGAATGCTTTCGACGCTGCGAAAAATGCGAGTATCAAGTATGGTGGAGAGAGCCGCGGCAGCTTGATATGGGGGCTTTGCACTGGGCCGCCATGTGCGGGCAAGAGAAGATCTTGACCCAGCTGCTAGCTCAAGGAGCGAATGCAAACAAGAGAGCGACCGTGCATCCCGTGCTTGATGCAGGTAACTATGGGTCTCTGAGGTATGTGGAAGACTTCTGCGATGAGTACAACGCCAGTTTTCCCTGCGAGGCCCTCCAATATTCCCTTGACTCCCGACCAGATCTGAGTGTCAGCGGGGCAAACCCTTTGTACTTCTTGATGGGAACAAGTAGTTTGAGGCCACACGAAAGCACGATGGAGATGGCTCGAGAGCTCGTGAAGGCGGGATCTTCGCTGGTAACACATGAAGGTGCCGGGCTCCATGCGCTTCACCAAGCTGCTGCTTTTGAGAACATGCAGATGATAGAGTACCTTACTCAGGAGATGAAGGTTGATCCGGATGTTGCGGACGCGACTGGAAATACGGCTTTGCACCATCATCTCTTGACAAGGTTCCGAACGACTGGCACAAAGGATTTCACCTCTTTAGCCATGCTCATTCGATTAACGGCGAACATAAACCTCAGAAATATTCGAGGGCTGTCTGCACTAGATCTGTGTCTTCGAACAACCACAATCACGCCTGAGAAATTGAGAGTCGTGGTAATGTTGGCTGAGCAAGGAGCAACCTTATGGGAAGAAGACATGAACCGCTATCGGTCGAGGCTGGACGAGAAACAGAAAGCGGTAATTAATAGAGCTTTTCAAGAAGCCAGAGATCAAGGGAAAAGCACCTGGAATGGAAGCATTTGATTTCTTTCTGGAAAAGAAATATGAGGGTACGTGTGGAATTATTTAGAATTACTTGTTCTTTACGCTGGGAAGCGTCCTAGAAACAATGGGTTGCCATCTTGAAACTGGTAATCATAGAAGAGCAGATTCATTTAGAAGTGTGATCTATTTAGAAGGGCTTTGATAGACCAGACAGAAACACATATTCAGGAAGAAAATTTCAAGTCATCGTCCAGGATCACAGGGCAGCTGACCTCTTCCTCGAGAGAGATTGTCACACCATTGCTAACAAAAAAGCAAGTGAGGCGCGTCGCAAGCGGTTTTGAGGTAATAATCAAGACGAGGCCCAACGCCAGTGCATGAAACATACCCCGTCTCATGAACAATTCCTTTTGGATTTTAGTACTCAATCCCACACAGGTCCAAATGGGCACTGGCGCTGATTTACCCAGGAGTGTAGGGCGTTGCGGGCTTGCGCTTATACCCCCTACTATATAGGGGGGAAAGAAAACTGAGAATATACGGAAAAGTTATTTATAGCTAAAGTTTGCCCTAAGTTATATATTTTTATTTTTCTACTATCTAAATACTAAACCTTTAAAGCTTCTATACTAGAAAATATTAATATATTTAAGTTTTAATCTTTATTTTTCTGTGTAGTTATTATTATTTCTATTGGGATATTCGCCTAGCTGGACCCGACCCAAGTGTCGAGCCCGTGGCCTAGTGGGCAGGAACGATGCTAAAAGTCACGTGACCTATAGTTATATGACCCGCCTCGTTAGTCTACTATATCATTCCTCCTTTTGCTAGCTACCCTTCTAGATACCTTCTTTCCTTAGATATCACCACTTTAAATATTATATATATCCCCTCCAATTCTTTTAGTACCTGTCAGCATCTTCTCAGTATGCCTGTGGCAGTACTGAGGGGGTAACAAGACGTTTAACGAATAACAGTAAATAGGAATAATATGCAGTGAAATAACGAAAGATAGGTCTTAGTATTGAAGGAGTGAAAGTCTTATATTATTATGTCCTATACTACTAGTCTTATTAATAGATAGTAGATGCTACGTGATAGTAGTAGTATGCTATGTAGTAGTAACTATATATTATAATATATGATAGTAACTGCGCACTATTTATATAGTGATATCTGCCCCTAAATAGAAAAAGCTATTATCCTAATAGTAACTATATCCTATTCTCTGTGAAATAAGGCTGTGGTGCGGGCGATTTAATTAAAAATATTGCTGATGTCGTCGGCCTTGCGCTTCTTATTTAGTGTGGTGGTCTTGGGGGTAGCGCGGATAGGGGTCGGGGAATTGATCTTGGGGACCCTGCTAATGAGAGCGCGGAGGGAAGTAACCTTAGAGCGAAGGGCTTCTACCTCCTTATTAACCTTAGCGGTAGCCTAGGTAATCTTATTACTTAAGACCTACTTAGTAACTATACTATTCTTAATATTAGTGAGGTAGTTAGTAAAGTTATTCTAATCTATAGTACTAATAGCCTTAATATTAGCCTTAAGGGCAGAAATGCGGGGAATAAGCTTATTATAAAGGCTAGTAGTGAGGGCAGCAACCTAGGTATTAGTACGTTTAGCAGTAGTAGCAACATTATTAGCAGTCTTGTAGGCCTTACTAGCAGTAGTATAGGCGGCGTTATTAATTATGCAGATACTCTAGAGGCTAATAACTATAGTAGGTAATATTAAGTTAGCGCGGTTAAGTGTGATGAGACTACTAGCAATCTTAGTATTAAAGGTGCTGGAATAATAAGAGATAAACACCACAAGTATAGACGTGCAGAAAGGAAGTAAGTAGCTATATATAAGACTACTTAGTATAGCAGTTAGAGCATATTTATAGGTGCCTTAGATGCAGCGGACCGCTAGGTTAGAGGAGATATTAGCGATTATGCGCTTCTTGCTGAAGATCTCCCTAAGGAAGGAGAAGACTTTAGTCTAAAGGGCGTTATTAGGGAATTGCGTGAAGAGGGCGATAGCAGCTTTATTAGCAGTAGCGCAAGTAATAGGTCCCTTGGGGCGGCGCTTAGCGGCGGGGTTACTAGGGATAGTAGGCGCGTTATTATTATTATTCTCCTTAAGTTCCTCCTCATTATTCTCCTCTTCTTCCTCAGTGAGGTTATTGAGGAGATTATTATTCTTAGCTAAAGGGTTAGAGTTAAGGGGAAGAGTGGGATGCTAGGAGGGGGTAATACTAGGGCGGACAGCTAGTCTAGAGTTCTTATTAGTAGGGTTATTAATATTTATACTATTATTATTATAGTAGGGGGAGATAGAGTTAAAGTACTTAGATCTATTAGAGCTAGTGGGATTAGCGGCGGGATAGAAGGTACTAGCAGCATCCTGGGAAGGGGCAGCTGCGCTAGTAGGGATATTAGAGAGGCGATTAGCGGATATTATTGTATTAAGAAGAATAGTAGGAAGTTAGTAAAGAGTAATAAGGGCTTATAAAGTATAGAAAAGAAAAATAAATAAAGTAGTAAAGTAGTAAAGTAGTGAAAATTTTGATATAAGTAATATAGAAGAAAAATTAGGTTTGTTATAAATAAAATTTAGGCGGAAGGCGCTAGGCTTAAGTAAAAAAACTATATAGAAGTAAAATAAATAGTTAATATAGAGATACGCATTAGCCTTATAAGTTATAAGTCTAATATTATAGAGAATAATAGCTTTATTAAATAAGATACCTTAGTAGCCTACTAAGGCTTAGTGTAATATAATACTACTTCTATAAAAGAAGGCTATCTTTAGGTAAAGCTAAGTAAAGGCATTATATATAGTTCTAAAGAAAGCAGTAGTAATATTGAAAGGGATCCCATTATGGGATAGAAGCAGCGCAGTTAGCCCCACTCTTTATTAGTGTGGAGCAGCAACGCCATTTCAAAGGCTTTAACTATATCGCTAGTGTAAATAAGTAGGCTTTTATGCAGCTCCTATATATTTTTAGCTATGGAGTAGCTCCTCTACTTAATGAGATACTAAATAGTGGGATTACGCTCTTACTAATTAATTTATTAGTTAATAAGGTACTCTACCTCATACTTATTATAACTATCTATAATAATTAGTTATAGTAGGGCTAGTATCTAATAAAATAGATTTAATCTCTTAGCTAGTTAGTAGAGTTAAGTAATATTAAGGACTAAGTAGATCTTCTAAGTAGCTGGGAGGTTAAGCTAGTAAGCTATGGGGTTAACCTTAGTAGTAATTTAAAATAGGCTAGCTTAAGTTACTAACTATTTACGCTTTAGGCAGCTAGGCAGGTAATAACCCTTACTAAGGCAAACCTAAACCTAGTTACTAATATTGAATTTGATATCTATTTAATAATAGTTATAGTGCTACTAGCGGATTTCATTAGCTATATTAATGAGGCTAGCGGCTTCCTCCTAGTAGGTGCATTAGAGGACTTTAATAGCCTCTATTAGCGCGGATTTATTAGTAATAGTATTAAGGATAGCCTGGGGGTAGAAGCTTAGTATAACCTTATTTGGGGACTAGCTAATAGTAGTTAATAATATATTATTAAGGTTATGCTAAAGGGTAAGAAGAATATCTACCTACGGGGTATCTAGGTCTGCCTATATATAATATTATAGGGCGATCTTGATAGTCTAGTTAGTCTACTTTCTCTAGCTATTAGTTTGAGGATAATATATAGTAGAGAGGAGGAGCTTAACTCTTAATGCGGAAAAGATAGCCTTCTAAATCTTTAAGATAAATTTGGGGTCTTAGTTACTAATAATACTCACTAGGATGCCCTAGTTATATATTAGCTAAAACTAGATAAATATAAGTCCCTAATCCTAAGTAGTATATTACTTATTGCTAGGGATTAAAAGCCCTTTCTTAGAGAACTTATATATCTATATTAAGAGGTAGTTAAGCGTGTTACAGCCTGGTAAAGCCTAAAACGTGCTTATAGAAGGAATAGGAGGTAAGTCTATAATAACGTTAATTATTATAGTATAGTAGGGGTAGAGCACTATAAGAATAAATTCAAAAGTACCTAGAGGTAGGCTATAATTGATATTATTCTCTTAATATCCTAAGTAATAGTAGATATATAAGTAATAAGCTTTCACCTTATTATAGAACTAAGTCCTAGCTAACTTATAAATTATATAATTAATACTAAAGTAATACTTATTATTATATACTAACTAAAGGATATTGGGAATAATAGCTTAGGGAATATAGAGCCTCTCTATATTATTAGCGTTAATGTGAAAAAGGAGGCTATTATGCTATATCTATAGCTGAACCTAGAAATATTTGGGGTAATAACTATTAGCTATAGCGTAGCGCTCTTCCTTAAGGGTATTATAAGGCATAATAGTATGCCGTTACTTAGCGTTATTATTAGTAATACCGCGCAGGATAGCGCTATATCTTTAGTTATTAGCGGAAGCCTTTATAATCTGAGTAGAGAACTCCATATTAAGGTAGATAATAGTCTTAGTAGAAGCTTCTAGTATAGAGGCCTCAGCAAGCCTAATAAAGTTAGAGGGACCATAATTAGTTACCCTTTTAGTAATACTATTATTAACATTAGCAAGTTTATTAGCCTTAGGGAATAGTAAGGCTTAACTAGAATATTAAAATAATAGGAGCTAGGAGAGAGTATCTAGCACTATATTAAGTTTGCTTAAGATATAGGTAATATATAGTTAGAACTATAAGAGCTAATTAGCTATATTAGTAAGCTTTAGATTTACTTTTATAAGGTTAAGCGTGTGCAGTAGGGTGTAAGTGAGAATCCTATAGGTAGTAGTATAATTAGTGAGGATATTAATAGGTTAGTAGTTAGACTAAACTAGCTTATAGAGCTTCTAAATAGCTTATACTATACTAGCAACTCCCGCTTCTATAGCCTAAAATCGCTATTTAATAAGTATAGTCACCCTAGAGAGGAATAGGATAGGCCGAACATTAGAGGTCTTAAGCATAGCAAGGTTAATCTTAATATAAGGGAGTTTATCCTTCAACTAGAAGACTATAACTCTAAATCCGCTTTTATATATATCTAGCTTAATAAAGAGTTCCTTAGTAGGATTATAGTAATACTAGGCGACTTAACTATAGAGGTTCTCTTATAGGGCAGTTTAGGACTTAGTCTCTTCTTCTATAGGTTTAAAGGTAACCTTAGTGAGGTAATAAGTATATATCTATTTAGCTACTCCTTATAGTAGCTTATCCTCACTATAGAGGA
>JAXCEF010000216.1:0-90441 GCA_037178605.1 Colletotrichum euphorbiae
CGAAAGCTAATAATAGCCCCATTTTATAGTAAGACCGCCCACTACAAAGGAGATAGTGAAATAAGTCTGCTAATAGGGCTCTATATAGTAGTATTTCTTTTGTTTCTTTTGTTTTTGATTGGTTATTGAGACTCCCTATAGGGGTCCTTTAGCGAGTCTCGAGGGGACGATTGGGATAGGATAGGATAGCTTAGCTGTTTAGTTAGCAGGCCCGCTGTCAATGGGGTCTAAAACGGAAGACTGCGATGCGGGGAGGGGATGAGGATTATTATTACTATAATTATCATCTATAGTCTTTTTCGGCCTCAAAGGGGGCTCATACCTTAATAATCCCATATATACGATTTCCACGATATCTCTTTCATTTCAAGCTCAATTCTTCCGATTCTTTCATATTAGATCTGCGAATCGCTACGCGCATCTTTTACGCCTAGTTTTGTTATTCCTATCTATTTGTGGGTAGTGTTGTGTTGTTTGCTATCTTTGCAGTCCCCACCGGGCTCCTGCTCTTCCCAGTATGCTATATAGATAGTATTACTAGGCTATTATTTAGAGGCATAGCTGCAGGGCGTGCATGACTTGACTGGTGTGTATTATCTTGGATATATGAGGCTGTTCTTATTCCCAGTATCTTACTAGAGATGGGCGAGCTGGACGTCTAGGCTGTAGTTGAGAGATTTATAACCTAATAAGGGAATTCTATTAGTGCTAGCTATTTATCCCCTTGCTAGCATGTCTTTAAAGGTTAGAAGACCTATGGTAAGCTAACTGTATTCTCTGTTAGCTAGTAGCCTAGCTAGATGCTAGTATCTGCGATATGCGGTGCTTTTCTTGTTGTAACTACTAATGCCCTAATTACTAGCTAGGTAGAAAGTATGGAATTTGCTAAATATAGTAATTTTGAGGTATACCTCTATTTGCCTGAGGAAGGACTTAGCTTAAGGTCTTTACTCCGAGCGCTCACTATAATGCCTAGCTTAACTACTTAGAGTAATGTCGTATCTCTGATTGCTATTTATAGTTATATAATCCTATAATATATTCTATAATCCCCTAAGTTCTTAAATGACCTTAATAAGTATTTTTAGATTTAGTAGTAGGGTAGAAAGGGGAGCCCTTCAAGATAGGTAATAAGCTTAATAGGTGCTTTATTAGGTATTTATAATTTTCAATATTAATAATTAATAAAATAAGTGAGGTAAAAAGAGTAAATGAGAGTAGAAAAAATTACTATAAGTAGTAATATACTAAGGGGGTTAGTAATATAGTTAACGTAGAAGAATAATGAAATATACTAGGGTATATTATACTTAATATAGGGAAAACTACTATAAGAAACTAAAAGCACTAGTATAAGCCTTTTTTTAGTAGTTTTAATTATCTTTAGTAGAAATAGAGGTTTATTAGGTAGATTATTATAGAAGCAATAGTTAAAGAAAAGTTGATAATATATAATTACTGTAATAGAGTATAGATATAGCTGAGGCTATTAGAATGAAGGTGAATATAGCGTGGGTACTTAAGCAAACAAAAGGTATAAGAGGAACTTTGAGGTATATTGGTGTTTTAGGTGGGGTAGATGCTATTTTATGGGAGCGCAAAAACAGCGAGGGACAGCGTGGCCGAGAATTACGCGATGTAGTAGGGTCTGAAAATGGGATGTTAGCGCTGCTGTTTCCAAAGGCAGGGAGGCCGTCTCTTGTTTTACTATATTATTAAGAGGATCTAGCCTAATAGTAATTTAGTAGAGGAATTTAAAAAGGCAAAGACTGATTAATCAGGTCAATAACTATATAGTAGCTATAATAGGAGATATAAGGGGACTATTATAGTAATTAATAAAGTTTAATACTCCCTCTATTCCTCAGTCCTCCTTAATACTAGAGCAACTATCCACATATTTAATAACCTCTCACAATTTATCAACCTTCAATCAGCCTCTCACAATAACCTTTTTATCACTAGGACCTTAAGGGCTACTATTAATAGCTAGGAGTTAGTAGACCTTCACCTTCAAGGCCCTAGAGAGCTACTAATAACCCTTCAACTTAATAATATAGCATATTATAAGAATCTTACTACTAGCCTCATATCTATATAACTACTATAAAAGAAGGGTATATATTAGGATACTAGACCTAGCAACCCTAATCAAAACTACCTTTAATCAAGAGATTATACCTATATAGCAGAGATATTCAATATCAACTAATAGTATCTACTTAAGTATTATCTATATAAGGGGGTGAGTATCCCTATGGGGTTTATAGTAATAGCTATAATTAATAGCAATAAATCCTCTCTAGATGAGATATATGAACGCCCTCTTTACTAAAAGTATAACTCTTCAACTATTTACAAACCCCTTTAAGGCTTAACATTATTATAGCATCAATATATTAGCTATTGCAGCCCAGAACCCTTACGACAGCTACCTGAGGCCATAAGAGGTATTTATATCAACAACAACAACAATTGAGACTATTAAGTGTAACTCTTACGCTATAGCGAAGATAACAAAATAGGTCCACTAAGCCCCAAGAGAGTTAGTAATATCATTATAACCCAGCAAAAAGATCGCTATTAACTTCCATAACTATAATAAGGGATATAGAGGGTATATATCAGCTACTATTATAGCAAACAGAGCCTCAAGCTTCACCTAGGACTTCTACCTAGCTAACTAAATAAGTAAATCCCTTATCTAAGTAGTGAATAAAATTACATTAATAATTAATATATAGTATAAGACTAAGATCTAGGTTATCAAGGCTAATAATAAGATCCTTCAACACCCAAGAGTTATAGCACATATTAAGAGCAAAGGGATCAGAATAAAGCTATCTACTCCAAATACACAGGCCCAAAATAGAGGCGCCAAAAGGATCACTACTATTATTAAGCAAAAAGCCCGCTCCCTATAACTCTCAGCCTCACTACCTATAGTACTATAGCCTAAAATTATAAAAGCAGCCACCTACCTATATAACTACATACCACGCAAGCAACAAGGGTAGAAGACGCCTTACGAGATACTTCACAAGACATCAAAAGAGGGTTTTATAGTACCTAATCTAACCTATCTTCAAGCATATAGTAGCAAGGCTTTTATAATAACTTCAGACGCCCAACTATATCAAAATTATCGTTAGCAACTAGCTGCAAAAGCCTGGATTAGCTATCTAATTAGATATACTACCTCAAATAGCTATAGGATTTAGAACCCTCTGAAAGGAGAGGTTATTACCACTCAAGACATCCTATTTAATAAAGAAGCTATTTTGAACTATCAAATAGATACTTACCACAATACCTTCAAAGATATAACCCTAAAGGAAATCCAAAATCACTATACTACACTCCTCAACCTAAGAACTACTATTTAGAGCGACTCTAAAGCTATCACAGACCTAAATAGTAACGTACATTATACTAAAGACGAAGATAGTAAAGTATCCATACTAGAGCTACTTTATAGCTATTCTCAAGTAAAAATTTGCTCTACTACTAACTCCCCCATAGTCTCCCAAATCAATATTCTTCCAAGCACTTAAGGAAAGCATTCACACTAACCTCAACGTGAGGGGGCATATCTCAGCGGTTTCTAATAATACTAACCCAAGTTCAGACTTCTATTCAAAAATCAGAGTCACCACAAGGACTTCATATAAGGCGGTCTTCCTAAGCTATACTACTAATAAATCTCACTTACCTCATATAAGCAAACCCAATATATATCGCATACCTCATATATATAAAACTAATAATAGTTAAAGGTCCTCAGCGTGGTCTAATCAACCTATTAATCCTTTAGCAAGCAGCTATAAGCCTGCCCGGGATATTATAATAAGGCTACTATTCCCAGCCCCAGAAATAACAACTTCAGGGATAAATCCAAAGTAGCAAAATACCCACTAGAAGTTACTACCAACATTACCCTCATCACATTCTAAGCTTCATAGCCACCAAATAGGTACTAAGTTCATCCAGGCCGAAGAAAGTTATCTCCAGAGCCACCAAATATCCCAGTCCTAGCTAATTACATCACAAAAAGTAGCAAAAAGTCATGAAATCCTTAGATACTACTAAGTATATACCTACAAGCTAAATAAGCATAGCAAGCTTCTAAAAGTTAAAGCGAGACTTATAGTAAGAGGTAATTAATAGCCTCATAACCTTCGCAATACCTATACTACTACATTAACTAGAATATTATTTAGAACCCTCATCATTATTACTAACTAATTCAATATAGATCTAATCCAATACAACACTATTAATACCTTCATATATACCAACCTTAACAAAGAGGTCTATATAGAGATAACACCAGGGTATCAAGAGCCTAGAAAAGTGCTCAAGCTCCTAAAGGCCCTATATAAGCTTCGCAGATCCCCTCTTTTATAGCAGCAACACCTCAAAAAGGGTCTAAATACCCTTAGTTTTAAGCAGATACCTAGTAAAAACTACTATTAGCGCTATAGTAAGGTCTTATTCTTCTTCTATATCAATAACTATATTATAGCATATCCCCCCAAAGATCGCAGTTATACCACCTCACTAATCAGACAACTACAAAAGAAATACCATCTCAAGGGTAGTCAAGACCTACATTAGTTCCTAGGGATCAAAGTCCTTTAAGACCATCCAAACAAGAAGCTATAGCTATCACAGTTAGTATTTATCAACAAGTTAACAAAACTACTAAAAAGAGAGGACCATATTAATACTAGCTCACAATATAATACCCCAATAGCTACTAAAGAGCTACTACTATATAAAGAGGAAGCAATACCTCAAGAGATTCAGCTATATCAACAAAAGGTCAGATCGCTATTATATACTATTATTATAACTAGACCTAATATCGTTTTTATAGTCAGTCGTCTTACGAGATTTAACCAAAACCCTAGCCCAAAACACTACTAAGCTACTAATTAAGCTATATAATACCTACTAAAGTTAAAAGAGCTCTACCTCAAGTATAGGGTTAAAGATATCAACAAGCTAGAGGTAACTTTAGACGCTAGTTTCACAAATAACTCAATAAACCAAAAGAGTTCTCAAGCTTTCGCAATAAAGCTATTTAGAGGAATAATCGCTTAGAGGGCTAATAAATAACAAACAGTAATAACTTCAACCACAGAAGCAGAGTTTTTAGCCCTCTTGCAGGCTGCAAAGGAAGGACTATTTATAAGTTAGCTAATAACTACCTTATAGGTAAGCCTCCCTCCTAGAGGAGAGCCTTCCTATCCAGTCGCAGTTAATCAACCTCACAATAGCCTCAAGGTAGTTATCTAATATAATAATACCCAAACAATATAGCTAGTAACCCAAGAGATTATTTAACTATAAACTAAGTTATACCACATTAATATCCACAACTATTAGCTATAACAAGAGATTCAGAATAACTATATAGAGGTTATTTATACCCAATCAGCCGAAATAATAGCAGATAGGATAATAAAGGCCTTACTAGCCGCTAACTTCGCTATCTTCATTAGCTAACTTAACCTCGCGGATAAGAGCGACCTTCTTGCAGATAATAGGCGTACTAAATTAGAGGCTAAACAGGCAAAAATAGCTCTATAAATAGCGTCACTCTTTCCTACCCACTAAGAGGTTTAATAAGCACAACGGGAGCGATTTAAAGCAATAAATATACCCTCAAATAGGCTATATATAAAAGGGCCTATAAGTGGGGGATTTGAGATTTGCAAAAGTGGCTATTTGGGCCATTTTGGCCAGTTTGTCCTGTTTGGACCCTTGGGGCACCAACCTGAGGGGGCGTGTCAAACTAGGCGTATGCCAATAGGCATATACCAATTTAACCCGAAATCCATCCCAACCAGTAGCCAGATTGTAGGTACCTATATCAAGCATAGATTTTGGTGGAGACCTTTGTACCTCAGAACTCAAAAAAGACGCACACGGATTTTCACCCAATTGACGCGTTAAAGTCAAACAGTTGAGCCCCAATGCCAGTGCAGTGCACGAAATGGGAGACGTGATTGAGTCCCTAGAAGCCAGCCAAGAACCAGTCTCAGCTGTTTACCTCATGGTTCCTGGTTCTTTAGATAGGCTAGTTCGCCAACTGCGCTTAGCTTTCTGGAGAGAGCATCTTCATTTAATATGTCTGTCCATCATTAAGTATGTGGTCTGGTTCTCGTCCCCAATCCTGCCGCGTTGCCCGGCGATTTCGTTTACCATAATCCTTCTGATGATGTCGTCTAATCTTACAATGCGTTTGATCGCTTGTCGCTTCCGTGTGCTGTTGATACAAAAAATGCTCTCTTACACCCGGCGCACCCGTGAATATGGTTATTAATGGGTTACAACCCTTACGGCCTGGAGAATCATGCCAAACATCAGGCCGCGCGCCACCTCCTCGATCTGGAGGCTGTCGAAAATGCGTCCCAGGGCGTCTGTCGTGGCCGCCTGTCCCATAACTCCACTCAAAGCAGCCGGAACACCGCGTTTAATCAATAGGTTGCGCGCCTTGATGCGCAGCTTCTCCTTCTCCTCATCGGTCATTTCGGCGGGCCAGGCCGCTCGCTCTTCTTCCGTCGGCATCGTGTTTTCCCGCAGCTTGCGCAGGTGGTAGCCGAGTCCGGTGTCATTCGTGTTGGCGTCGATAACCGACTCTTGCATCATCTTCTGGATTGAGAGAAGAGATGGGTTGCCGGGCCGTAAGAGGAACGACTTGGCAGCTGCCAGAAGCGTTCGGCGAATGTTCCACGCGGATGAGAGCGTGTACATCTCATTAATAATGGCGAAGACCAGCTCTACAGCCACTTTTGCTTCTTGCTCCGACAA
This sequence comes from Colletotrichum euphorbiae, assembly GCA_037178605.1. Lineage (NCBI taxonomy): Eukaryota > Fungi > Ascomycota > Sordariomycetes > Glomerellales > Glomerellaceae > Colletotrichum > Colletotrichum euphorbiae. The sequence continues at coordinate 6,820 of JAXCEF010000216.1, forward strand.
GGGAAAGTGCTGCCTGGCAGGCTTGGACTCTTTCTTAGTCTGCGAGCCAGGCGAAGCAGCCCCGTTGCTGTTGCGGGGTTGAGTGGCCTCATTCATTTTCGCTTTCATGTCGCCATGAGTAGGAGATTCCCAGTCTTCAGGCATTTCATCAGGGGGCGGAGGAAGGTGCTGAATGTGCATGACATCCAGGCTCGTTGACGACGGCGACCGCAGAGGCGGAGACTGCAGAGGTGCCAGGCTAGAAGCTCTACTATGTTCACGACTACCCGTGGCACTCGGCGTGTTTCGATCCCAGCGATCGGAGCAAGGCTTCAAGCTATCTGCCTCAGAATCACCTCTTGGGTCAAAGCTGGGCCTCCTCTCCATAGGTGCGACCTTCCCAGGCTGTGTTGAGACGATTGAAGACCTTTGGCTGTCGAGGCTGTCTCTGGGCTTTCTAGGACCGCTTCCAATGGGTGACACAAGTGCCGCGTTGAGACTGGTAGTGCTGTCCTTCCTGGGTGGAGTGCCTGCTGACCATCGGTTGTTCGACTGAATCTGGCTTGTCTGAATCTCCGACAAAGAGGATGCCGTATTCTTTCTCGCACCAAGACCAATATTGCTGAAAACACCAGTCACGCCGCCGAACACAGCCTTCCCTCCTTCAGCTACACCCTTGGGGCCCATAGTCAGGACATCCAACATGTTCTTGCCAACAGTGTCCCATGCCAAACCAGACTTGGAGTTGATATGGCCGTGTCCAAGCCCGTTGTCCTTTTCCAAGAAGCGCTTCATGCCTTCGCTCTCAGCGAGAGACTGATACCAGCAAGCGTCCTTTACATATCGCTCCAATTCGCCGCGCAGAGAGGCTCTGGTATGGGTCTTCCAGTTAGGAAGCTCCATATGCTGCTCTGTAAAGGCCGTTGCGCCTGAAATTGTAGCAATTCGTCGAATGATCTCATGCAGAGTCTCAAAGTCAGAGTAGCGCCGGACAATCATCCAGCCAGAGTAATGATGTGATGGTGGTTCAATTTGAACCAGGTAATCCCATGTTGGCTTGGTCCGAATTCGACTGCTATCGTTCGGAGTGTCATCATGGAGGATGATATTCGCGTTGTGCAGGGTCAAAGGCGGTTTCTGAAGGCCTTCATCAGATGAGTCGGGATCGTCTTTGCCGGGAGGAACAATCTGGTCAAAATTCAGGAATTGAGACTGAGATGCCGTGCTCCCATTGGCAGTGTGCTTGGGCGAGTGGTTTCGGCTTGAATGCTCCACGCTGGATTTCGGAGTAATGGGTGAGTGCAGACTGCCCTCCTTGTTGGATCCGTTCGAACCGTTAGACGTATGCGTGGATGGCTTCTCCGATCTTGGGGACAGTTCTCCGGGAGATTGAGCGATCTTGCCATCCGAAATCTGCGCCATCGATTCGGGCGGTGCGCCGATACTTTGGCGGGTCTTCCTCTTAGACTCTTCCTTTGCAATCAAAGCATTCATGCGCTTCATCTCTTCCATAGCTTCCTCCATCTCCTCGTCTGCCTTGCTGAGCTGCTTCTTGTGCGCCAAGGATTCCTTCCGGCGCGATCTCTCCATGTCCAGGGAGCTCCGGTTCCCCTTGGTCAGTGCGATGTTCCCGAGGTTTCCGTCAATGTCAACGAAGGCATTGTTGGCAGCAGCATTCGTTTCCTTCGCGGCGGCGTCGGGGCCGGTCTGCATACCAACGTCAATGGCCTGGCTGAAATCGGGCTCGCCAGCTTCCAATAAATAGACGATCCAGCCGTTGATCCACTCGGGCTTGCAGCATGACTGCAGTGTCATCTCTAGTATCACCCCCGCCAAGATCTCTCGCAGGAAGACCCGTGCAGGGTCGCAATTGTAGGCTGAACGGTCGAGGTATCCTAGGAGATCGTCTGCGACATTGCGGAATTTGGCAGCTTGCTGCGGGTGACTGAGTAGATTGGCCAGGTTCGAGTTGGGATTCTCTTCAAGGTACTTGGAGATAACCTCAGCAGCGGAAGAGCCGGGTTCGTTGTGTTGCTCGGTAAAGGCGGAAGACAGCTCGGAGAGAAACACGATGAACATGGACGAGGCGTTCGTCATGAAATCAAGGAACGAGTCGGCGGGTCGTTTGCGGTAAAGGTGGTTCGAGACGGAAAGGAGGAAGGAGTTGAGGAGCTTTCGGCAGGATAGTGGGAACGAGCGGTCGGAAGGGAGGATAGGTGAGTACCACCACTTGACGTAGTCGCGAATGACGGCGTCGACCAGACCCGTCAAAGCCTCGCGCGTCTCGGGCTGGAAATCGTCGAAGCCGTGAATCAGGCTGTCCTCCTCTTCGTCCTCGTTTTTGGGTGGTTCGGTGATCCTTCTGATGGATAGGCGCTCGAGCACATCGATGCCTCTTTCGCCCCGGACAGCCCGGGACACCTCTGGATGGCGAGCTTCATATGCGATGAAGGCCACAACGCCGCCGAATGCGCCAATAAGTACGAGTCCAGCCCTTCCGAGTATAAAGTAAGTTGAAGCTGCCAGCCCGACCGCAATGGCGCCGAGGGTTTCTGGTGTCGCAGTCGACAGAAATTTGAGCACCTTCGTGACTGCGTCATCTTCGTCCTCTGGCTTGGGAAGGGCAGATGGACTTGATGCTGCCACTGTTGTTGCTGGCAGCTGGAGGGGAATCGAGGGCTTCTCTTCCGTGACCGATTCTTGGCTACCGGGTTTCTCGATGGTAGGTGGACTGGGTGTTATTGTCTCGGCGGATTGCTGTCCCTTCTTGGGGCCGGGAGATGCGCCGTGTGGGTGGACTTCGGCAGTCGGAGTTGAGTCCATGTTTGCTTAGTTGGTCGATTTATTGAGTCCGCCTGGCCCTATCGTCTCACATCCCTAATGCTAGAGTCGAAAGGCAAAGCGTGCATTGAGCGAGCCGAGCTAGCAGAAAAAATTGACGAGCTTGCTGCTGGGTAGTTGGATTAGAAACCGAAAGCAAGCTTGCAGCAGTCGGACGATGTAGCTGCAGGTGCAAGCTCAAAAAACAAAGGACAGGCTGGCTGTGTCTTCTGCAATACGGAAGTCGGCCACTGAGGAGGAAGGGTTCAACGTGGCAGTGTTCGAAATGTCGACAGAAAAAGAGGCGTGCACGACCCCGAGTGTCTAATAAATCGGCTGGCTTCTGTGTCTTCAAAAGAATCAGATCTCGTTCTAAGGGAGCCCTAAGCGCGAAAAGGGATTGGGGGAGTTTGTTGACGTCTTTTGTTGTTGTTGAAGCAGGGCTGCTGAAGCAGGGCTGCTGAAGCACCAGTGGGGGCCGATGGCAGATTGACACCAACCAGAAAGGGCACATGGGCTCGTGTGCCCACTGAAGCCCACTGTCCACAGTTCTGGCTCAGCGATGGGCCAGCGGTCCAGAAGCTCCCCGGGCCTAATTTTAGCGACCGCACCCCTGCACCAGTGCAACCGGCAAGAAAAAATCCCCGTAGAATCGTGGCTTTCTGGGCAGTGTCTTCTCCACTCTGGTTCCACCTCTTAATTAAGTCTGGTTCTGATGGACTGTGATCTATTGTTGAAAGAGCAGAGCAAAAAAGGGCGACACCACGCATTCGCATTCTTCCCCAGATGAAAGAAAATAGGGGTGGGCAAAAAAACCGGAGACCAGAGGACGAAGCGGCACAGAATTTGGGGTTGAAACAGATCTCAAGTATTCGAGGAAAGACGTCTCTGCGTCAGGAGTCATTTCCCATCTACAGTGCACACCATAAGACATTACCAACATTACCAACAATAGCCACTTTTTCAAATTCTGCGGGGCAAAGTTAGGCCGACTTAACCCCACAGAATTATTCTATATTTTTATTATATAATAATTAATAAGTAATAATAAGTAATAACGTATCAATTCTAATTACTTTCTTAATAAGAGTATTAATTAAGTAAAATCTCTTTATTTATTATACTCTCTCTATATTCTAAATCTAATAAGTATTTATAGTAGCCTTTTATATAATCTTAGAACTATCTTTAAGCTCCTAGAGCTCCTTAGTAGTATTAGTAACAATATATTTATAGAGGCTTTTAAAATTACTACTAGTAATTAAGCTAGTAGTATTATATAGTAGTGTATTAATGTAGCCCCATACCCATCTGTTAGTACAGCTGTGATCCTTGCCTTCCGCACTTCCACCTATCGAACTGGGCGTATGCCAATAGGCGTATGCCGATTTGACCCGAAATCCGTCCCGACCAATAGCCAGATTGTGGATACCTGCATCTAGCAGAGATTTTGGTGGAGACCTTTATACCTCAGAACTTACGAAATACACACACTGATTTTCACCTAATTGACGAATGAAGTCCGACAATTAAGAGTCTTATACACATCGTTATCCAATTTTGAAGCTATCGCGACCGGACAACACATTTAATTGCACCTTAACTATTTCAACTATAAATTCACAGACCTAACCTACTTTTTCTTACCCTCTATAAGCCTATAATGCCTCCCAATATATCTAAGCCCTCTGCCGATAAGGCTATTACGAAGATCTAGCTAAATAGTCTGAAGGATTGGATATTATAGATTAATTAGCTAGAGGCTCGCGCCTCTAGAGTCAAATTATAGCACTATATTAATCCAAGCAAGACTAATAAGCTATTGCTTAGTAACGCTATTATGAAACCTAACCTTCTAGATATAAGGCTTATTATTAGGGCCTACCTAAGTACTTAAATAGCAAGCAACACAGCAGCCCCTACTAATAAAGAGAATACTATTCACAACTTTAAGGAGAAAGAGACAAAGTTCTATAATACTATAATAACCTAATATATAGAGGAGAAAAAGGTCTACTCTAAGCACATTAAAAACGTCACTATAATATAGAACTAGATATCTAATACTATCTATTATTAATACCTTAAGACCTATTATCTCACTAAGGAAAGGTATTAAAGCTCTAGGCCTAAGTTAGTGTATCTACTATTAACTAAAAGAAGGCTATAGTACGTAGGTATAAAGATATCCTCTCAAATAGGAAAAATTAGACTATTACCACACGAGAAGAGATCACCCTTTAGGTCAAGCAATAGGATACAGCTATCTTCAAAGGCTAAGCAGCAAAAGTCCCTCGAATAGAGCAGTTAAGCTTATAGTTTAATAACTACTATAAGGTCTTAAGTAACTCTCTATTAGCTACCTAGATTAGTAGCTGTTAAGCACTTATAGGCGTAAAGGCTAACAAAAACAAGCTTGAGGCTAGTAATATTCTCCTAGCTACCCGTGAAGCTATCCAGCAGCTCGCAGACACCACGTTTAGGAGCAAGCCGGGGAGGGGCATATTTAGGCCTACTACAGTAGAGGTCAACAATAACAACACCAAAGATAACAACCCTAAGCAGCAGCAAAGAGGAGGAGGCCATAAGCATAAAGCTAGCAGTCAAGACAACACATACATAAACCCCATCATAACAATAAAGGCTATAAAGAGAATATAGTATACCCTCTATTACTAAAGTAGTTATACTCTTACGCGCTGCTTCATAGCTTTTCCAGAAGACTAGCCTAAATATTTTAACTTCAATAAGAACCTCATTAAGTATATCCTCAAGAGGATCCAGCCTAGTAGTATTCTAGTAGAAAAGTTTAAGAAGGCAAAAGCTTATTATTTAGGTTAATAACTATATAGTAGCTATAGGCTTAATAGCAGATATAGGAGGATAGTTATAGCAATCAATAAAGTTCAATACTCCCTCTCTTCCTCAGTCCTACTCAATACTAGAGCAACTATCCACATATTCAATACCCTCTCACAATTCATCAACTTTCAAGGAGCTTCTCACAACAACTTCATTATTACTAGAACCTCAAGGGCTACTATTAATAGCTAGGAGTCTATAGACCTTCACCTTCAAGACCCTAGAGGGCTTCCAACAACCCTTCAACTCAATAATATAGCATATTACAAACAACTAGCTACTAACCACATATCTATATAGCTACTTCAAAAGAAGAGTATATAATAGGATATAAGACCTAGTAACCTAGATTAAAACTACCTTTAACAAAGAGATTATCCCTATATAGCGGAGATATTCAATATGAAATAACAGCATCTACTTAAGTATTATCCACATAAGGGGGCGAGGGAAAGTATGCCCATAGGGTTCATAGTAATAGCTACAATTAATAGCTACAAATCCACCACCCCTCTATACGAGATACATAAACATTCTCTTCGCTACAAGTACAACTCTTTAACTATTTGCAAACCCCTTTGAGGCTCAACTCTTTTATAGCATCAGCATATTAGCTACTATAGACCTAAACCCCTTCATGAGCTGCGCGAGGCTACGCGAGAGGTCTATATCAATACCAACAAGCCTACTAAGACTATTAAGTATAACTCTTACGCTATAGCGAAGATAATAAGATAGGTCCGCTAAGCCCCAAGAGAGTCAGTAATATTATTAAACCCTAGCAAAAGGATTGCTATTAACTTCCATAACTATGATAAGGGATATAGAGGGTATATATTAGTAGCTATTATAGCAGACAAAGCCTCAGGCTTCACCTAGGACTTCTACCTAGCTAACTAAATAAGCAAATCCCTCATCTAAGTAGTAGATAAAGTTATATTAACTGTTAAAATATAGTATAAGACTAAAGTCCAGGTTATTAAGGCTAATAATAAGATTCTTAAATACCTAAGAGTTATAGCATATATTAAGAGTAAAGGGATTAGAATAGAGCCATCCACATCTAATACATAAGCCCAAAATAGAGGCGCTAAAAGGATAGCAGCTAGCTTTAAGCAAAAGGTCCGCTCGCTATAACTCTCAGCCTTACTACCTATAGTACTATAGCCTGAAATTATAAAAGCAGCTACCCACCTATATAACTACATACTACGCAAGCAATAAAGCTAGAAGACGCCTTATAAGATACTTCATAAGACGTTAAAAGAGGGTTTTATAGTACCTAATCTAACCCATCTTCAAGCATATAGTAGTAAGTCTTTCATAATAACTTCAGACACCTAACTTCATTATAACTATTATTAGTAGCTAGCTATAAGAGCCTAGACTAGCTTTCTAATCAGATATACTACCTCAAATAGCTATAGGATTTAGAACCCTCTAAAAGGAGAGGGTATTACTACTTAAGATATCCTTTTTAATAAGGAGGCTATTTTTAATAGTTAAATAGATACCCACCACAATAACTTTAAAGATATAATCCTAGAGGAGATCTAAAATCACTACGCTACGCTCCTCGACCCAAGAACTACTATTCAGAGCGACTCTAAAGCTATTACAAACCTAAATAATAACTTATATTATACTAAAGATAAAGACAGTAAAGTATTAGCAGCAGAACTAGTTTATAGCTATTCTCAAGTAAAATTTGCTCTACTACTAACTCTCCCGCAGTCTGTAGGGGCTACTTTCTTCTAAGCGCTTAAAGAAGGCATTTATACCAACCTCAACATAAGGGGGCATATCTCAGCAGTTTCTAATAATACTAACCTAAGTTCAGACTTCCATTCAAAAGTCAGAGTCACTACAAAAACTTCATATAAGGCAGTCTTCTTAGGCCATACCACTAATAAATCTCACATAAAGATAAAACCTAGCAAACCCAATATTTATCATATCACAATAGCAGAGCGTGGATATGAGGAAGCAAAAGTGCTTGTATTAGTAAGGATATAAACGCGGACAAGGTGCGGGTTTATATACCCCTTTGGCAGTGCTAAAGAGCAGTGCAAAAGGCCCACGCCACGCGACACACCCCCAGCCGCACCGCAGGAGACTGCTGTGCGGCTCTTCCTCTATATATATAAATACAAAAGAGATGCGCTCGTTGCGCACTATAGGTGCCCAAAGGGCTTATAAGGGCCGAGAAGAGTCCGCACCCCCGAGCGCTGAAAAGCAGCTCAAAGAGGGGCGGCCGAAAGGGCCAAAGCCGGACCTCCCCACCCCCGAGCGGCTGCCAAGCGGCTCGAAGAGGGGCGGCCGAAAGGGCTGAAGCTGGACCTCTCCACCCCCGAGCGACTAAAAGCGGCTTAAAGGGGGGGGGCCAAGACGAAAACAAATAAACCTCTGCACCCCCAAGCAGCGGCCGAGCGGCTTCCAAGCGGCTTAAGCCCCGCTTGAAGAGGGGTGTAATCCTTCTATAAGTGCGGAAGGTTGCTCACTGCTCCTCCTCCCCTGCGCGTAGGTGCCTGGGCAAACCATAGCGCCAAGCCCCTTTTCTAAGCAGACTCCAAAAGGGCTCCAAAGCCCTCAAAGTGGCGCATAAGTTAGCTACACATAGGTCGAAGAGTTGAAAATCACGTAGGCCACAAGAGGCGGCGTAAAGGCTGAAAAGGGGCGTCGCAGGTAGTGGAAGAAGGGGCAGCACGCCTCATAATATGGGAGGTAAAAACGTTGTGAGAGCGCGCCTAGGGGCAGCGCTCCAAAGAGGGAGCGCCGAAGGGGGGATTCAAGAAGCCCAGCACTCAAGGGAGCGCTAAAGAGGGCTTCAAGAACTAATACTCATATCCACGATGCTCAGGAGCAGCAGAGGGGTTTTTTGAGGCGAAAGAGCTGGGCTCATAACTGTCACAATAGCAGAGCGTGGATATAAGGAAGCAAAAGTGCTTATATTAGTAAGGATATAAACGCGGATAAGGTGCGGGTTTATATACCCCTTTGGCAGTGCTAAAGAGCAGTGCAAAGGGCCCACGCCACGCGATATATCACATACCTCATATATATAAAATCAATAATACTTAAAAGCCCTCAGTATAGTTTAATTAACCTATTAATTCTTTAGTAAGCAAGTTATATAGATTTACCTGGGATATTATAATAAGGCTACTATTCCTAGCCCTAGAAGTAATAACTTCAGAAACAAATCTAAAGTAGTAAAATACCTACTAAAGGTTATTACGAAAGTTACCCTTATTATATATCAAACTAAAGAATTACTATATGGGGGCTAAGTTCATCCAGGCTAAAGAGAGTTATCTCCAGAGCCACCAAATATCATAGTTTAATTAATAATATCATAAAAAACTATAAAAGGTTATAAGATCCTTAGATACTACTAGGTATATACCTATAAGCTAAATAAGCATAGTAAGCTTCTAAACGTTAACGTAAAACTTATAGTAAGAGGTAATTAATAGCCTCATAATGTTTATAATACCTATACTACTATATTAGCTAAGATATTATTTAAAACCCTCATCACTATTACTAACTAATTTAATATAGATTTAATCTAATATAACGCTATTAATACCTTTATATATACTAACCTTAATAAAGAGGTCTATATAGAGATACTACTGGAGTATTAAGAGCCAGAAGAGTGCTTAAGCTACTAAAGGCCCTATATAGGCTTTGTAGATCCCCTCTTTTATAGTAGCAACACCTCAAAAGGGGTCTAAATACCCTCAACTCAAAGTAAATACCTAGTAAAAACTACTATTAGCGCTATAGCAGGATCTTATTCTTCTTCTATCTTAGTAACTATATTATAATATATCGCCCTAAAGATCACAATTAAACTACCTCACTAATCAGATAACTATAGAAATAATACTATCTTAAGAGTAATTAAGACCTATATTAGTTCCTAGGGATTAAAGTCCTTCAAAATCATCTAAATAAGAAGCTATAGCTATCACCATTAGTATTTATTAATACGTTAATAGAGGTACTAAAAAAAGAGGACTATATTAGTACTAGCTTATAATATAATACCCTAATAGCTACTAAAGAGCTACTATAATACAAAAGGCAAGCAATATCTCAAGAGATTCAGCTATATTAATAAAAGGTTAGATCGCTACTATACGCTACTATAGTAGCTAAGCCCAATATCGCTTTTATAGTTAGTTATCTTATAAGATTCAACTAAAACCCTAGCAGCATCACCAAGCAGCCAATCAAGTCATATAATACCTACTAAAGTCAAAAGAGCTCTACCTCAAGTATAGAGTCAAGAATATCAACAGGCTAGAAGTAGCTTTAGGCTCTAGTTTCATAGATAACTTCATAGATCAAAAGAGCTCTCAAGCCTCCGCAATAAAGCTATTCAGAGGAATAATTACTTAGAGGGCTAATAAATAATAAACAGTAATAACTTCAACCACAGAAGCAGAGCTTTTAGCCCTCTCGCAGGCTACAAAAGAAGAGTTATTCATAAGTCAGCTAATAACCACCTTATAGGTATGCCTCTCTCCTAGAGGAGACCCTTCCTACGCAATCAATTAGCCTCACAATAGCCTCAAGGTAGTTGTTTAATATAATAATACCCAAATAATATAGCTAGTAACCTAAGAGATTATTTAACTATAGACTAAGTTATACTATATAGATATCTATAGCTATTAGCTATATTAAGAGATTTAAGATAACTATATAGAGGTTATTTATACCCAATCAGCCGAAATAATAGCAAATAGAATAATAAAGGCCCTACTAGCCGCCACCTTCACTACCTTCATTAGCCAACTTAACCTCGCAGATAAGAGCAACCTTCTCGCAGATAGTAGGCATACTAAATTAGAGGCTAAATAAGCTAAAATAGCTCTATAAATAGCATCACTCTTTCCTACCTACTAGGAGGTTTTAATGAGCATAACGGGAGCAATTTAAAGCAATAGATATACCCTCAAATAGGCTATATATAAAAGGGCCTACAAGTGGGGGATCTGAGATTTGTAAAAGTGGCTATTTGGGCTATTTGGGCTATTTTAGCTAGTTTGTCTAGTTTGGACTCTTTGGGCACTAACCTGAGGGGGCGTGTCAAACTAGGCATATGCTAATAGGCGTATGCCGATTTAACCCGAACTCCGTCTCAACTAATAGCTGGATTGTGGGTACCTGTATCTAGTAGAGATTTTGGTGGGGACCTTTGTACCTGAGAACTTACGAAATACACACACCAATTTTCACCCAATTGACGCGTTAAAGTCCGACAGTATTTCGTAAATTCTGAGGTACAAAGGTCCCCACTAAAATCTCTGCTAGATATAGGTACCTATGATCTGGCTACTGGTTGGGATGGATTTCGGGTTAAATTGGTATATGCCTATTGGCATGCGCCTAGTTCGACACGCCCCCTCAGGTTGGTGCCCAAAGGGTCCAAACTGGACAAACTGGCCAAAATGGCCCAAATAGCTACTTTTGTACATCTTAAATCCCCCACTTGTAGGCCCTTTTATATATAGCCTATTTGAGAGTATATCTATTGCTTTAAATCGCTCCCGTTATGCTCATTAAAACCTCCTAGTAGGTAGGAAAGAGTGATACTATTTATAGAGCTATTTTAGCCTATTTAGCCTCTAATTTAGTATGCCTGTTATCTGCAAGAAGGTTGCTCTTATTTGTGAGGTTAAGTTAGCTAATAAAGGTAGCGAAGGCGGCAGCTAGTAGGGCCTTTGTTATCCCGTCTGCTATTATTTCAGCTAATTGGGTATAAATAACCTCTATATAGTTATCCTGAATCTCTTATTATAGCTAATAGTTATAGATATCTATATAGCGTAACTTAGCCTGTAATTGAATGATCTCTTGGGTTACTAGCTGTATTGTTTGGGTATTATTGTATTAGATAACTACCTTAAGGCTATTGTGAGTATAATCGTGAGGCTAACTATGGGGCTAATTGACTGTATAGAAAGGCTCTCCTCTAGGAGAGAGGCTTACTTATAAGGCGGTTATTAGCTGACTTGCGAATAGTCCTTCCTTTGTAGCCTGCAATAGGGCCAAAAGCTCTGCTTCTATAGTGAAAGTTATAACTATCTGTTATTTGTTGGCCCTCCAAGCGATTATCCCTCCGAATAGCTTTATTGCGAAGGCTTAAGAGCTCTTTTGATCTATTAAATTATCTGTAAAACTAGCGTCTGAAACTACCTCTAGCCTATTAGTATCCTTTACTCTATACTTAAGATAAGGCTCTTTCGTCTTTAGTAGGTATTATATGACTTAATTAGCTGCTTAGTAATGCCTTAGGCTAGGGTTTTAGTTTATTCTCGTAAAATAACTAACTGTAAAAGCGATATTAGGTCTAGTTATTATATTAGCGTATAGTAGTAATCTGACCTCTTATCAATATAGCTGAATCTCTTGAGGTATTGCTTGCCCTTTATATAGTAGTAGCTCTTTAGCAGCTATTATAGTATTATATTGTGAGCTAGCATTAATGTAGTCCTCCTTTTTTAGTAGTTTTATTAACTTATTAATAAATAATAACTATAATAGCTATAGCCTCTTATTTGGACGATCTCAAAGGACTTTGATCCCTAGGAACTAGTATGGGTCTTAAGTACCCTCAAGATAGTATTGTTTCTATAGTTATCTAATTAGTGAGGTAGTATAACTGCGATCTTTGGGGGGGTATGCTATGATGTAGTTATTAACGTAGTAGAAGAATAAGACCTTGCTATAGCGCTCACAGCAGTTTTTACTAGGTATTTACTTAAAATTGGGGGTATTTAGACCCTTTTTGAGGTATTGCTACTATAAAAGAGGGGATCTGCGAAGCCTATAGAGAGCCTTTAGCAGCTTAAGCACTCTTCTAGGCTCTTAATACCCTAGTATTATCTCTATATAGACCTCTTTATTAAGGTTAGTATATATGAAGGCATTAATAGTGTTATATTAGATTAGATCTATATTAAATTAGTTAGTAATAGCGATAAGAGTCCTAAATAATATCCTAGCTAATATAGTAGTATAGGTATTATAAAGGTCGTGAGGCTATTAATTACCTCTTACTATAAGTTTGTCCTTAACTTTTAGAAGCTTACTATACTCATTTAGCTTATAGGTATATACCTAGTAGTATCTAAGGACCTTATTACCCTTTATAATCTCTTGTAATACTATTAACTAAGATTGGGATATTTAGTGGGTCTAGAGATATTACTATATGAATAGTGCGCAGTCACTATTACATACTGTAATATACAGTTACTACTATGTAGCATACTACTACTATTACGTAGCATCTGCCGTCTATAAATAAGACTAGTAGCATAGGATATAATAATATAAGACTTTTACTCCTTTAATACTAAGACCTATCTTTTATTATTTTACTATATATTATTCCTATTTACTATTATTTATTAAATATCTTATTACTCCCTCAGTATTGCTATAAGTATACTAAGAAGACGCTAATATCTAGTAGCATAACTACTAGACTTTCCTTTTTTAGATCCTCAACCTCATTAAGTCCCTCTACCCCACGCTCGCTTTATAGCGGGAGCCTAGAAGAGGCGCATGAGATATCTACATTAGGATAAGGGCTTAGGTTTAGGCTTAAGCTCTGAGGACTCTATCATAATAGACTAGCAGAAGTCTACTACTAGGTTATCTTTTCCCTCGCCCTATTTTATAGAGATGTAATAAAATAACGCCTGCTATATTATAGTTTTTATAAATCGCTATAAATATAACCTAGTAGTTTATAGCCTTGGCTAGGCTTTCCTATATAACGTAATAATATTAGGCAGTCTTTATTAGGATATAGGCTAAACGCTTCATATCCTATAAGCTTGCCGCAATACTAGCTAGCTTAATAAGCTACTTAATCTTAATAGTTAGAATATTAATACCTACTTACTAAGGGAGACTATTAGTAGTATAATGAGGGTCCTTTTTTACTATTATAAATCTAATACTCTCTATAGCTCTTTTAGTAACCTTAGCCCCAAAGAGATCTAAGTTTATAATACTAGATAGCTTACTTTTATAGCTGCTCTACTACTAAGTACTCCCCCTCTGCTAAAGCAGCCTCCCTAAGAACCTAGAGCGCTAATAAAAACAGAGACTTAAGCACCTCTCGGGGCATTATTAAAACCCCTAACTATAAGTTAAGTTACTACCCTATTAATATATCCCGCTAGCTCCTCATATTCTCTACTAAATAGTACTTATACTAGTCCTACTAGGAAAATTACTATTATACTAGCCCCTCTAGATAGTACCCATACTAGCCCCACTAGGAATACTATTATTCTAATAGTCCCCCTAGGCCTAGGAGCAATAAAATAAAGCACTACTCTGCTAGGCTACCTATAGGAAGGTTCCCCTAGCTATAGCTTACTAGCACCTAGAGTTCCTTAGTAACCCCACTATAGCCTACTACCTTAGTATACTTATAGAGGGAATAACGCCTTCTAGAACCTATATAGTCTCTTCTTAGATATTCTTGCCCTAGTAATTATATAGGGTTTTGCCACCTAGGCATAACTAGTGGGATGGGACAGGATGGCTTGGCTGTTCAGTCAGCAGGCGCACTGTCAATGGGGTCTAAAACGGAAGACTGCGATGCGGGGAGGGGACGTTCGGGATCACCATCATCCATAGTCTTTTTCGGCCTCAAGGGGGCTCATACCTTAATAATCCTACATACGATTTCCACGACATCTCTTTCATTGGAAGCCCAATTCTTCCCATTCTTTCTGATTAGATCTGCGAATCGCTACGCGCATCTTTTGAGCCTACTTTTATTAATCTTATCCGTTCGTGGGTAGTGTTGTGTTGTTTGCTATCTTTGCAGTCCCCACCGGGCTCCTGCTCATCCCACTAGCTCTAGCGCCCTTCCTGCTCTAGATATTATAGGACTATAGAGTATTTTAGCTTAATACCCCCACTTTAAGGTATAGTAAGGAGCTAGTTTTCTATAACTATAGGGTTATATACTACTATAAAGTAGATATCTAGTTCTCCTACCTCTTAGCTCTAGCTAAGTACCCCCACTACTATATAGCTATTACTACTTAGTAAGAGACTCTCCTCTAAGGTTCTACTCTCTCCTAGTAGGTCTATATTCTTATAAATATAGAGTAGTAATACTACTAGTTAAATAGGTTGCCCGTATTATATAATGCTATCTAATAGAAGTTCGCCCCTACTATAGCAGAAGCCTGGACTTAGCTTTAGGAGAATTAATTTACTCTTAACTAAATTAATAGTAAAGATAATATCTACTAATACGCATATGAAGTCTTTAAGTATACTAGGGCATAGAGATCTATTACTCCCTACTAGCTACTTATAGTCTTTTATTAATTCCTTAATCTAGAGCTCTAATAATTTCTCTATAAGCCTAGGATAATAAATATAATAGATATATATCTCTTGCTTATAGATAAGAAATACTATACTATCTAGTATACTTACGCTCCTTTCTTATTTAGCCTAGGAGCTTACTACGCCCTTCACTTAGCTATACTAGATAACTCTGCTTATTAGGGTCATTTATACTCCTATTAGGATTCCCCGCAATAGGACTATTAGTATCACTAGTCCGGATATCGCAGAGGATTCTAGCTAAACCGCTCTAATAATTAAAATACCCCACATCAAGCTAATAAGCTAGCAAGCAAATAAGCCCCCCAGAACAGCTACTATAACACTTAAAGGCCTTAGAAATATCCTTAATAGTTTAACTACTTATAATAAATAGCTTAATACTATTATAGTAATTAAGCCTATTAGGTTTTTAAAGATACTAACTCTAAAACTATTATTAACTACCTCATTAATAATAAGTAGAAGCTTATTAATATCTATAAATAACCTAACCTATCTAATTTATATTAGCTATAAGTAGGATAGATAGGTAATTATAGCTCTAACCTAATAATACTTTCCTCCCTAAAGGAGGAGACTAACTACTAGCTTATATAGGATAATCTTATTTATAACTCTAGTAACACATCAGCTTTAGATACTAAGCGCCCCCTTTTTATAGGCTTTGCTATTAATGCTACTGTACCTACTACTAACTATACTACTAATTTCACCTTAGAGGCTAGCTAAGTTATTAATGCCTCCCCTAAGCTATAGAAGAGCACTCACCTCTATAAGCGGACCTATCTCCGCCTCTATATATTTATTTAGGTTAATAGGCCTATACAGGAAGTTTATATTAATACTAGCGCTTCTATTACCCTTATAAACTAATAGTAGATAAATTGCTTTATTAGTAAGGCCTATCTATATTTAGTAGACCCCTACTATATAGTAGCTATAAACTCATCTTTTGAGGTTATAAAAGAAGCTACTTTTGATTTCTACCTCTTAGGCACGCTTAGTAGCACGCCTATCTAAGCTCATATTATTAGGAGTTATTAACTTACTTAGTAGGAACCTACTCTTAAGTACGCCCTTTTATAAAGAGTATAGGTTACTTATTAACTTGAATAAAGCAGTTATAAAGTTCCGCTCTATGTATAGTATAGCTACTAATATACCCTATAAGAGCATCCTCCCTATTATTAGGATAGTTAACCTCATATAAGCTACTATAATTCCTCCCTATAATTCTATCTTTATTATAGTATACTACGCTAACCTCCTAGCTTCCCTAATAGCTAATAACTAAGACTAGCTATAGCGTTTCTATTCCTAGATCCCTTCTATAGTTAATAGCGTTATTACCCTAGATACCGCAAAGCTAGTCCTTTTATAAAACCCTTCAACTAAGCTACTTAATATCCCTAAAGAAATAAGAGTTAGTACTTTAACTCGCTTTAATAGTACTAATACTATAAACCTTATTAACTAGGCTAATATTAATACTCTTTTCCTAGAATATCCTAATGCTCCATCTATTATAATAGAGGAAGCTCTCTATACTATAGTATCTAGTAATACCCCTACTATAAATCCTAGCCCTATAGAAGTCCCCTCCTATAGTATCTCCCAGCCTAATAGTATACTAATAATTAAGTTAGCTACTAGTATTGAGATCTATACTAGTAACCCTACTTTTATAGCCCGCCTAAAAGTAGTTTTTAACTACTACAATATCTTTTATAATTGCAGAATTATCCTAATACCTAATAAAGAAGGCATATATATCAACTTTATTAATAGTTAGTAAAGCTAGGTCAAAGCCTCCCGCTCCTTCCTACTAGGGATAGAAGACGCTAAGCTTACCTATAGTAAGCTTAATAGCCTCCACTCTAAAGGCAAAATATCCTTTACTATTAGATTAGTTCCTATTGCGTGCCCCTTATTTATTATATAGCGCGTAGTAAATAGAGTTTAAAAAGGCTGCCTAGTAGTTAACCTTCACCTATTCAATAAAGTTATACTTCCTAATATATACCCTCTCCTAGACTAAGATAATATCCTCAACTATCTATAAGGCAAGGGCTAGGTTATAGTGCTTAACGCCACTAGATTTCTTTACTAGCTTCTAGTATATTCCAAATACTATAACTAGATAGCTATGATTTCCCCACGTAGTATTAAGGTATCTAATATTATTTTAATAGGGTTTAAGAACTCCCCCGCATATACTTAACGCTTTATAGATAACTTATTCTATAACTACTAAGATATTATCTAAGCCTATATTAACGATATTATAATCTTTAGTAATACTACTAAAGACTACCTCTAGTATATTAAGATTATACTTAAGCTCCTTAAGAATAGCTGCCTCTATATTTCCATAGAGAAGTTATTTACTAGCTTTACCTCTATAAGGCTCCTTAGCTATATAGTTAACGCTACTAGAGTCTCACATACTAATAACTATATTAAGGCTTTTTAGTAGCTCGCATTCCCTAATAACCTCTATAACCTTAAGAGATATCTCAGGATAGTAGGATAGCTATACTATAATATGCTATAGTTTAATATTATTATAGCACCCCTTACCTGCTATAAAATAGTTCTTTCTACCCTCCTCTATAGTAAGAATAAGCTACTATAAGGAGTAGCTAAATAGATATATACTTATTACCTTACTAAAGTTACTTTTAAATCTATAGAAGAGGAGATTAAGTTCTAAACCGCCCTATAAAAGAACCTCTATAGTTAAGTCGCCCGATATCACTATAATCCTACTAAGGAACTCTTTATTAAGCTAGATATATATAAAGGAGGATTTAGAGTTATAGTTTTCTAGTTAGAGAATAAACTCCCTAATACTAGGATTAACCTCACTATACTTAGACCTCTAATATTTAGCCTATCCTATTCCTCTCTAGAGTAACTACACCTACTAAATAGCAATTTTAGGCTATAAAAGTAGAGGTTACTAGCATAATATAGGCTATTTAGAAGCTCTATAAGCTAGTTTAGTCTAACTGCTAACCTATTAATATTCTTACTAACTATATTACTACCTATAGTATCCTCACCCACACCTCACTACGCATACTTAACCTTATAAAAGCAAACCTAAAGCTTACTAATATAGCTAATTACCTCTTGCAGTTCTAACTACGCGTTACCTATATCTTAAGCAAATTTAATATAGTACTAGACGCTCTCTCCTAGCTCCTATTACTTTAATATTCTAGTTAAGCCTCACTATTCCCTAAGGCTAATAAACTTACTAATATTAATAATAGTATTACTAAAAAGGTAACTAACTATAGTCCCTCTAACTTTGTTGGGCTTATTAAGGCCTCTATGCTAGGAGCTGCTACTAAGATTATTATCTACCTTAATGAGGAGTTCTCTACTTAAATTATAAAGGCTTACGCTAATAACTGAAGATATAGCGCTATCCTACGCGGTATTGCTAATAATAACGCTAAGTAATAGCATACTATTATACCTTATAATACTCTTAAGGAAGAGCACCGCGCTATAGCTAATAGTTATTACTCTAAATATTTCCGGGTTTAGCTATAGATATAGCATAATAGCCTCCTTTTTTATATTAACGCTAATAATATAGAGAGGTTCTATATTCCCCAAGCTATTATTCCCAACGTCCTTTAGTTAGCGCATAATAATAAGTACTACTTTAGTATTAATTATATAATTCATAAGTTAGCTAGAACTTAGTTCTATAATAGAGTAAAAGCCTACTGCTTATATATCTGCTATTATCTAGAATATTAGGAGAATAGTATTAATTATAGCTTACCTCTAGGTATCTTTTAACCTATCCCTATAGTGCCCTGCCCCTACTATACTATAATAATTAACTTTATTATAAACTTACCTCCTATCCCTTCTATAGGTACGTTTTAGGCCTTATTAAGCTATAATATGCTTGAATACCTCTTAACGCAGATATATACGTTCTCTAAGAAAGGGCTTTCAATCCCCAGAAATAAGTAATATACTACTTAGAATTAGGGATTTATATTTATCTAGTTTTGGCTAATATATAACTAGGGTATCCTAGCGCGTATTATTAGTAACTAAGACCTTAAATTTATCTTAAAAATTAGGATGAACTTTCTTTCTGCACTAAGAGTTAAGCTCCTCCTCTCTACTATATATTATCCTCAGACTAATAGCTAGAGCGAGTAGACTAACTAGACTATTAAGATTACTTTATAATATTATATATAGGCAGACCTAGATACCCCCTAGATAGATATTCTTCTTGCCCTTTAGTATAGCCTTAATAACGCGTTATTAACTACTATTAGCTAGTCTCTAAATGAGGTTATATTAGGCTTCCGCCCCCAGGCTATCCTTAATACTATTACTAATAAATCCGTATTAATAGAGGCTATTAAAATCCTCTAGCATACCTACTAGGAGGAAGCTGCTAGCCTTATTAATATAACTAATGAAATCTACTAGTAGCACTATAACGATTATTAAATAGATATTAAATTTAGTATTAATAACTAGGTTTAGGTTTATCTTAGTAAGAGTTACTACCTGCTTAGCCGCCTAAAGTATAAATAGTTAGTAATATAAGCTAGCCTATTTTAAATTACTACTAAAGTTAACTTTATAGCCTACTAGCTTAATCTCCTAGCTACTTAGAAGATCTACCTAATCCTCAATATCACTTAACTCTACTAACTAGCTAAGGGATTAGACCTATTTTATTAGACGCCAGCTCCACCGCAACTAATTATTATAAATAGTTATAATAAGTATGAGGTAGAGTGCTTTATTAGCTAATAGATTAACTAGTAAGAGCGCAATCCTACTATTTAGTATCTTATTAAGTAGAAGAGCTACTCTATAGCTAAAAATATATAGGAGCTATATAAAAGCCTGCTTATTCACGCTAGCGACGCAGTTAAAGGCTTTGAAATAGCGTTGCCGCTCCACACTAACAAAGAGTGGGGCTAACTGCGCCGCTTCTATCCCATAATAGGATCCCTTTAAATATTACTACCTCTTTCTTTAGGACTATATATAATACCTTTACTCAGCTTCGCCTAAAGATAGTATTCTTTTATAGAAGCAGTATTATACCGCACTAAGCCTTAGTAAGCTTTTAAGGTATCTTATTTAATAAAGCTATTATTCTCTATAATATTAGACTTATAACCCGCAAGGCTAATGCGCATCTCTATATTAACTATTTACTTCACTTCTATATAATTTTTTAACTTAAGCCTAGCGCCTTCTACCTAAATTTTACATGCAAAAAACCTAACTTTTTCTTTTATACTATATATATCAAAACTTTTACTACTTTACTACTTTACTATTTTATTTATTTTTCTTTTCGACCCTTTATAAGCCCTTATTACTCTTTACTAATTTCCCGCTATTCTTCTTAACGCAATAATATCTACTAATTGCCTCTCTAATATTACTACTAGTGCTGCTACTCCTTCCTAGGATGCTACTAGTACCTTCCGCGCTGCTGCTAACCCCGCTACTAATCCCGCTAGCTCTAATAGATCTAAGCGCTTTAACCCCATCTCCCCCCAACCTAATAATAATAGTATGAATGTTAATAGCCCCACTAATAAGAACTCTAGACTAGCCGTCTGCCCTAGTATTACTCCCTCCTAGTATCTTACTTATCCCCTTAGCTCTAACCCTTTAGCTAAGGATAATAATCTCCTTAATAACCCTACTAAGGAGGAAGAAGAGAATAATAAGGAGGAACTTAAGGAGTATAATAATAATAATAATAATGCACCTACTATCTCTAGTAACCCCGCCGCTAAGCGCTACCCTAAGGGACCTATTACTCGCGCTACTATTAATAAGGCTGCTATCGCCCTCTTTATATAGTTCCCTAATGACGCCCTTTAGGCTGAAGTCTTCTCCTTCCTCAGAGAGATCTTTAGTAAGAAGCGCATAATTCCTAATATCTCTTCTAACTTAGCGGTCTGCTATATCTAAGGTACCTGTAAATGCGCTCTTACTGCTATGCTAAGCGGTCTTGCGTATAGCTACTTGCTTCCTTCCCGCATATCTATACCTATAGTATTTATTTCCTACTACTCTAGTACTTTTAATACTAAGATTACTAGTAGCCTTATTATACTTAATTATATTAATTTAATATTGCCTACTATAATTATTAGCCTCTAGAGCATCTATATAATTAATAACGCTATCTATATTACTACTAGTAAGGCCTATAAAATTACTAATAATATTACTACTACTACTAAATATACTAATACCTAGGTTATTACTCTTACTACTAGCCTTTGTGAGAAACTTATTCCCCACGTTTCCGCCCTCAAGGCTAATATTAAGGCCCTTATTACTATAGGTTAGAATGACTTTACTAACTACCTCACTAATATTAAGAATAATATAGTTACTAAGTAGGGTTTAAGTAATAAGATTACTTAAGCTATTACTAAAGTTAATAAGGAGGTAGAAGCCCTTCGCTCTGAGGTTACTTCCCTCTACGCTCTTATTAGCAGGGTCCCTAAGATTAATTCCCTAACCCCTATTCGCACTACCCCTCAAACTACCACACTAAATAAGAAGCATAAGGCTAATAATATTAGCGATATTTTTAATTAGATCGCCCGTATTATAGCCTTATTTCGCAAAGGATAGGATATACTTACTATTAGAATAATAGCTTTTTCTATTTAGGAGTAGATATTACTATATAAATAGTATATAGTCACTATTATATACTATAACATATAGTTACTACTATATAGCATACTACTACTATTATATAGCGTCTACTATCTATAAATAAGACTAGTAGCATAGGACATAATAATATAAGACTTTCACTCCTTTAATACTAAGACCTATCTTTTGTTATTTTACTATATATTATTCCTATTTACTGTTATTTATTAAACGTCTTATTACCCCCTCAGTACTGCTATAGGCATACTGAGAAGACGCTGACAAGAGATAACTCTCTTTAGCCTAACTAAACTCAGCCCTTATGAAGTAATTTTGTAGTTTGATATATAATAAGGGCAACTTTAGTAATAACTTCTAGTAGGCATTTTGCTACTTTGGATTTATCCCTAAAGTTATTACTTCTGGGGCTGGGAATAGTAGCCTTATTATAATATCCCGGGCAAGGTCATATAACCTGCTTGAAAGAGTTAATAGGTTAATTAGACCACGCTAGAGACCTTTAACTATTATTAGTTTTATATATATAAGGCATGCAATATATATTAGGTTCGCTAGGTTTTACTTTTATATGAGATTTATTAGTAGTATAGCTTAAGAAAACCGCCTTATATGACGTCCTCGTGGTGACTCCAACTTTTGAATAGAAGTCTGAACTTAGGTTAGCATTATTAGAAACTGCTGAGATATGCCCCCTCACGTCAAGGTCGGCGTGAATGCCTTTCTTAAGTACTTAGAAGAACGTTGATTTAAGAGACTGTGGGGGAGTTAGTAGCAGAGCAAATTTTGCTTAAGAATAGCTATAAACTAGCTCTAGTGCTAATACTTCACTATTTATTTAGTTATCTTTATCTTCTATATATTATGGGTTATTGTTTAGGTCTATAATAGCTTTATAGTTGCTCTAAATAGTAGTTCTTAGGTTGAGGAGCGTAGTATAGTGGTTTTAGATCTCCTCTAGGGTTATATCCTTGAAGGTATTATAGTGGGTATCTATTTAACTATTAAAGATAGCTTCCTTATTAAAAAGGATGTCTTAAGTAGTAACAACCTTTCCTTTTAGAGGGTTCTAAATCCTGTAGCTATTTGAGGTAGTATATCTAATTACATAGCTAATCTAGGCTCTCGCAGCTAGCTGCTAGCGACGGTTTTAATAGAGTTAGGTATCTAAAGTTATTATAAAAGACTTGCTCCTATATGCCTGAAAATGAGTTAAATTAGGTACTATAAAACCCTCTTTTAACGTCTTATGAAGTATCTCATAAGGCGTCTTCTAGCCTTTTTGCTATTTTTGTGGCATCTAGTTATATAGGTAGGTAGCTGCTTTTATAATCTCAGGCTATAGTACTATAGGTAGCGAGGCTGAGAGTCATAGCGAGCGGGCTTTTTGCTTAATAATAGCAGCAATCCTTTTGGCGCCTCCATTTTGGGCCTGTATATTTAGAGCGGATAGCTCTATCCTGATCCCTTTGCTCTTGATATATGCTATAACTCTTAGGTATTAAAGAATCTTATTATTAGCCTCAATAACCTAGACCTTAGTCTTATAGTATATATTAATAGTTAGTATAACTTTATTTACTACTTAGATGAGGGATTTGCTTATTTAGTTAGCTAGATAGAAGTCCTAGGCAAAGCCTGAGGCTCTGTCTGCCATAATAGCTGCCGATATATACCCTCTATATCCCTTATTATAGTTGTGGAAGTTAATAGCAATCCTTTTGCTAGGTTTCAATAATATTTCTAACTCTCTTGGGGCTTAGCGGACCTGTCTTATTATCTTCGCTATAGCGTAAGAGTTATACTTAATACTCTTAATAGGCTTGTTGTTATTAATATAGACCCCTCACGTAGCCTCACGTAGTTAATAAAGGGGTTTAGGTCCACAGTAGCTAATATGCTGGTGCTACAAAAGAGCTGAGCCTCGAAGGGGTCTGCAAATAGTTAAAGAATTATACTTTTAGTGAAGAGAACGTTTATGTATCTCGTCTGGTGTAGCTATTGCTATAAGCCCCGTAGAGATACTCACCCCCTTATATGAATAATACTTAAGTAGATACTGTTAGTTAATATTGAATATCTCTGCTATATAGGTATAATCTCTTTATTAAAGGTAGTTTTGATTAGGGTTTCTAGGTCTAGTATCCCACTATATACCCTTCTTTTTTAGTAGTTATATAGATATAAGGCTAGTAGCTAGCTATTTGTAATATGCTACGTTATTGAGGCGAAGGGTTATTAGAAGCCCTCTAGGGCCTTAAAGGTGAAGGTCTATAGACCCCCAGCTATTAATAGCAGCCCTTAAGGTCCTAGCAATAATAAAGTTTTTATAAGAGGCTAATTAAAAGTTAATAAATCGTGAGAGGTTATTAAATATATAGATAGTTGCTCTAGTATTAAGTAGAACTAAGGAAGAGAGGGAGTATTAAACTTTATTAATTGCTATAATAGTCCCCCTATATCTACTATTATAGCTACTATATAGTTATTAACCTAATTAATAAGTCTTTGCCTTTTTGAATTCCTCTACTAAATCACTACTAGGCTAGATCCTCTTAAGAATATACTTAATGAGGTTCTCATTGAAGTTAAAACGTTTAGGCTAGTCTTCTAGAAAGGCTATAAAGTAGCGCCTAAGAGTATAACTACTTTAGTAATAGAGGGCATACTATATCCTATTTATAGCCTTATTATTATGGTGGGGCTTCTTATATATGTTATCTTAGCTGCTAGCCTTATGCTTATAGCCTCCTCTTCTTTGCTAATACTTGGGGTTATTATCTTTAGAGTTATTATTATTGACCTCTACTATAGTAGGCCTAAATATGCCCCTCCAAGGCTTGCTCCTGAATGCAGTATTTGCGAGCTGCTAGATAGCTTCATAAGTAGCCAGGAGAATATCGCTAGCCTTAAGCTTATTTTTATTAGCTTTCACGCCTATAAGGGCTTAACAACCTCCTATCTAGGTAGCTAGGGAAGAGCTACTTAAGACCCTATAGAAGTTATTAAACTATAAGCTTAATTACTCTATTTGAGGGACTTTTGCTGCTTAGCCTTTAAAGATAGCTATATCCTATTGCTTAACCTAAAGGGTAATCTCTTCTTATGTAGTAATAGTTCAATTCTTCCTATTTAAAAGAATATCTTTATAGTTATATACTGCCGCCTTCTTTTAATTAATAACTAAGCTACTAACTTAGCCTTATAGCTTTAATACCTAAGTAGTAATATCCTCCTTAGTGAGATAATAGGTCTTGAGGTATTAATAATAGATAGTATTAGATATCTAGTCCTGTATTATAGCGATGTTTCTGATATGCTTAGAGTAAACCTTTTTCTCCTCCATATATTAGGTTATTATAGTATTATAGAACTTCGTCTCCTTCTCTTTAAAGTTATAAATAGTATCCTCTTTATTAGTATGGGTTGCTGAGTTAGTGCGAGTGCTTGGGTAGGCCCTAATAATAAGCCTTATATCTAGAAGGTTGGGTTTTATGACGGCGTTACTAAGTGATAGCTTATTGGTCTTACTTGGATTGATATAGTGCTATAATTCGACTCTAGAGGCGCGAGCCTCTAGCTGATTGATCTATGATATCCAATCCTTCGGACTGTTCAGCTGGATTTTCGTGATGGCCTCATCGGCAGAGGGCTTGGATATGTTGGGAGGTATTATAGGTAGTCGGTTAGGTCTGCGGATATAGTTTTGAAGATAGTTTAGGTGCAATTGAACGCGTTATCTGGTCGCGATAGCTTCAAAATCGGGTAACAATGCGTATAAGACTCTTAATTGTCGGACTTTAACGCGTCAATTGGGTGAAAATCGGTATGTATATTTCGTAAGTTCTCAGTTACAAAGGTCCCCACCAAAATCTCTACTAGATATAGGTACCCACAATCCAGCTATCGGTCGGGACGGATTTCAGGTCAAATCGGCATACGCCCATCGGCGTTCGCCCAGTTCGACAAATACACACACTGATTTTCACCCAATTGACGCGTAAAGTCCGACACCACCGTCCGTCCATCGCTCCTTCTGTCTTTTCCAATGCAACTCAGCTTATGTGAGATGATTAATCCATCACGTGCTCTCGCACCTGCGCTTGGGCGGGGGGCAGACGTCACTCGCGTACGTCGCGCCGCTGCGGACCACTTTACGGGCTCGACTGAATGCAACGCGCCTGCCGTGACTGCCATACTCCCGCGTGCGCATCTCAATCTCCCCTCTTCGCGATCAATTATTTTCTAGGCCAAAAGGTTGAGTGCCAAATACCACGTGACATCCTAGAAATTACAAGTTAATCCCAAATATTCATCTTCAAGTCCCATTCGCGCGGTCCTCAACTAGCCATGCCGTTCACCAAAGGTACGAAGCGCGCCGCCAAGCGCGACGCCAGCGAATCTGCTGAGGACGAGGTTGTGACTTCGAAGCCCACCAAGAAGACGAAGACCTCTCAGGCAGCAGATGGAGCCACAAGCGGCTTAGATAAAGACGGAAACCCCTACTGGGATGTAAGTTCTTTCTTATTCTCTCCCAGGAGCCTCCACGACCGTTTGCGCGACCCAGATGCACTAAGATCCTTCAGCTCTCGCACAAGCGTCGCATCGGAATTTCAGAGTTCAACAAGACTACTTTCGTCAACATCCGCGAATATTACGAGAAGGACGGCAACATCCTTCCCGGCAAAAAGGTGAGTTTTCCCTCGCGTTCGCAGCGCGAGTGACACGCGCACCGCGACATATACTGACGCAGCCCAGGGCATCTCCCTGTCTGTTCCTCAATATGAGGCTTTGGTGAAAGCCATGCCCGCCATCAATGCGCAGCTGCTTTCGATGGGTCACAAGGTTGGAGAGGCCTCGGAGAACGCAGGCGCCCCTGCTGCAGACGAGTCTTCGAAGCCAGTCGCTGAGGAGAAGAAGTCCAAGAAATCCAACATCGAGGCCACGAGTGACGAGGAGTCAAACTAGGACTTCGGACCAAGAGGGTCTCGAGGATCTTTTTCACCAAAGGTTCTACATTTTACTTGCTTTTCAGTTGCTTGCTACCGACCACGAATCTCAGGATGTACGATAGGGTGTATAAGGACCGGATCGGATACTTACTTGCGATGACGTGGGATCGCAGCCACTAATCTGGATTTGCCTCCAAACTCTTTTCGGTGTAATTGTCCTCATCAACATTTTGCGCACGAAAAACACTATGCTAATTGATAAGGTGAATTGGTAGCTGCTTGGTCCGGGTGCCTTACTATAGTGTAGGCTCCTCATCCTGTGGTATCATATCCCAAGGTCCAGATGGGTTGTTGTCAGCGGAGATGGCCAACTGAAACGATAATAGAGGCGAGTCAGAATGCGCCGGAAAACGCAAGTGATATTCTGAGCTCCAACGATACGACACAGTCAGCGTTTGGCAGCATAGAAGAATCAATCTGGTCGTCCAAACCACTGTCCCCATCTCGTTGCTGATGACAAACGCACGCAAACCTCCATGCATATGCGCTGAAAGAGCCTAATGCATATACTTGACAAAAGCCATTCGATGACCTGGCCTAGGTATTCAGACTCATGTTGTTTTCGGGTCTACCAGCCTTACCACTTGTGAGGATTCTTATCAGCTTTTACTTTACGAGGGATCTGGCCATCTGTCTCTAAGCAATTTGATTGCCCTTCTCTAGGATCTATTCTCTAGATTCAGATTATCTTGACTCATGCGCATTCACTTAACTAGTCAACTATACTCTCCCACTTCACCTCAGGATCTTTCATCACCCTGCCGAGCAGCTGTCAGGCTTGTTTTCACAATTCGAGCGTCTAACACGGTGCTCTGCGTCTCTCAGCCCATTCCAATGGAAGATAGCTGGAATCCCCTCATTCATGGTTCTCCATCCCATTGTCTTCTATTAGAACAGTAGGATCAAACAATAGATGGTGATATATTGATGTTATCGCCAAGTTCCCTTCCCCTTATGCGTGGAGATGCCTCCTCCTATAGGTAGATATGAGGGGGGATATTGCCACAGGCACGTGACCTAATGTGACCCGACGGGGCACTACATATATCTCAGAGACCCACAATACTTGCTAGACACAATCCAAGGATATACGCACCAGTACCCTGGCATATATTACTGTACGCTAGAAGTGGGGTGCGGAGCTCTCAAGGTCGGCCTTATCTTATCGTTCGACAACACCCTCCTCGTCCTCGTTGATGCGGCCATTTGTCATTCATTCCGTCTCCGATTAACGGCATCGTATTCCGCGGGCGTTCTACTTGCGAAGTGATAGTCGGTCGCTTCTGGACACAATCTCTTGAACTACGCACATGGCGCGACAAGCTTCTGAAATCAACCCTCTCAACCCGAACCTCGAACCCCGCACCAACACATTATCACATCATCATCAGCCGCCACAATGTCTACAGATACACGAGACCGCGGCCTCCGCATCGCAATTGACCGAGGCGGCACTTTCACAGACTGTGTTGGCGAGCTGGGCGGCCGTGAAACGATCATCAAACTGCTGTCTGAGGACCCCGCGAACTACGACGATGCGCCACTAGAAGGTATCCGCCGCATCATGGCCCATTTCCTCGATCGCGAAATTCCCCGCGGCGAGCCCCTCGATACGACAAAGATCGACTCAATCCGTATGGGAACCACCGTCGCGACCAATGCGCTTCTCGAACGCAAGGGCGAGAAAATTGCCATGGTTGTGACCAAGGGGTTCCGTGATTGTTTGGCCATCGGGAACCAGAGCCGGCCGAAGATCTTTGATTTGGCTATCCGCAAACCAGATGTTTTATATGAAAAAGTCATTGAGGTTGACGAGAGGGTCACGTTGGAAGATTACGCGGAGGATCCAACGAGGAATGTCACGGAGGTGAAGGCCAAGGTGGGGACGGCCGGGTCTGCAAATGAGGACCTGGTACAGGGCACGAGCGGTGAGGCTGTAAGAATCTTGAAAAGGCCCGGGGAAGACGCAATCAGAAAGCAGTTGCAGGAAGTCTATGACGAGGGCATAAGGAGCGTCGCGGTCTGCTTGATGCATGGATACACTTTCCCCGACCACGAGGCATTGGTAGGGAGGATTGCAAAGGAGATTGGGTTCAAGCATATTTCGCTCAGTCACGAGTTGATGCCAATGATTAAACTGGTGTCGAGAGCAACTTCTGTGTGCGCTGATGCATACCTCACGCCTGCAATCAAGAAGTACATCTCCGGCTTTCAGGCTGGCTTTGAAGGGGGCTTGGGAACGAGGAGTGTTCAAAATGAGGAGGGCGCGAAGGGCGCCAGGTGCGAGTTCATGCAGAGCGACGGTGGGCTTGTGGACGTGGAAAACTTCACGGGCCTCAAAGCAATCTTGTCTGGACCGGCGGGCGGCGTTGTCGGGTACGCCATCACCTCTTACGACGAAGAGACCAAGGTACCCGTGATCGGATTTGACATGGGTGGCACGAGTACAGATGTCTCTAGATTTGGCGAGGGACGATATGAGCATGTGTTTGAGACAACCACCGCTGGCGTGACTATCCAGTCACCGCAGCTCGACATCAACACCGTTGCTGCGGGAGGAGGATCGATGCTGTTCTGGAAGAACGGCCTCTTCGTTGTGGGACCAGAGTCTGCGGGCGCGCACCCCGGTCCGGCGTGCTACCGGAAAGGAGGCCCGGCGACCGTGACGGACGCGAACCTCTACCTTGGCCGCTTGCTGCCCGAGTTCTTCCCCAAGATCTTTGGTGAGAAGGAGGACCAAGGGCTCGATCCCGATGCCAGCCGGAAGGTCCTGCAAGAGCTTGCTGACCAAGTCAACAAGGAGACTGGGAAGAACATGAGTGTTGACGAGGTCGCGTATGGCTTCCTCACCGTGGCGAACGAAACAATGACTAGACCAATCAGGTCCATCACGGAAGCAAAGGGCCATGATTCGTCGAAGCACCGCCTTGCGACCTTCGGCGGTGCAGGAGGCCAGCATGCCGTCGCGATCGCCGAAGCGTTGGGCATCAAGCAAATTCTCATTCACAGATACTCTTCCGTGCTTTCCGCGTACGGTATGGCTCTGGCCGATGTCGTCGACGAGAGACAGGAGCCCGACTCCAAGGTGTGGGAGTACCCCGGGAAGGCGGCCGACAAGCTCAAGAGCAAGATGGAGAAGCTGAAGGAGAAGTCGCGCGACGCGCTGCGCGCCCAGGGCTTCGAAGACAAGGAAATCGTGTTTGAGGAGTATCTCAACATGCGCTACCGCGGCACAGAGTCGGCATTGATGATTATCAAGCCCGAAGAGAGCAAGGATGTCAAGAAGTGGGACTTTGGAACCGCATTTATCCAGCAGCATCGGTACGAATTCGGCTTCACGCTTGATGATCGCGACATCATTGTCGACGATGTGCGGGTTCGTGGCATTGGTAAGAGTTTCCGACACTCGGAAAAGACTGTCGACCAACAGTTGAAGGAGCTGAAGAAGAAGGATGTGGAGGGAAGCAAGGCACATGACAGACAGAAGGTCTATTTTGAAGAGGGCAGGCTTGATACTCCAGTATTCAAGCTGGAGGACTTGAGCACGGGCGAGACAATCAAGGGACCTGCAATGTTGGCGGATGGCACGCAAACGATTGTTGTCACGCCGAAGGCTACTGCGTTGATTCTAGATACCCACGTCGTTATTGATACTGAGAAAGAGGGCTCCAAAGATGAGGCGTAAGTCTGTGAAATCGGAAATTCCAACGGCGGCACCACTGAAAAATTCACAGATCAAACAAGAAGGAAGGAGAACGCGACGTCGACCCTATCATGTTAAGTATTTTCGGTCACCGATTCATGGCCATTGCGGAGCAGATGGGCAGGGCGCTCCAGAAGACCAGTGTGAGCACCAACGTCAAAGAACGACTCGATTTCTCCTGCGCCATTTTCGACGCCAACGGCGGACTCGTAGCCAACGCACCGCATCTACCAGTGCACTTGGGCTCCATGTCCACTTGCGTCAGGCGTCAGGCCGAAATTTGGAAGGGCGACCTCAAGAAGGGAGACGTCATCGTCTCGAATCACCCCTCGTATGGCGGCACCCACTTACCAGACATCACCCTCGTCATGCCCGCCTTCAACGAAAAGGGGGACAAGATCCTCTTCTATGCCGCCTCGAGAGCGCACCACGCAGATATTGGCGGCATTACAGCCGGTAGCATGCCGCCTCACTCCAAGGAGCTCTTCCAGGAAGGCGCTGCGATCAAAAGCGAGAAACTTGTCAGCGAGGGCCGCTTCGACGAGGAGCGCGTCACGGAACTCTTGTACAACGAGCCTGCTCAGTACCCGGGCTGCAGCGGCACGCGGTGCTTGGCGGACAACATCAACGACCTCAGGGCGCAGGTGTCTGCCAACCAGAAAGGCATAGCGCTGATTGAGAATTTGATCGAGGAGTACGGAGAAGAGACTGTGCAGTTTTACATGGTCAACATCCAGAACAACGCTGAGCTCTGCGTTCGCACCTTGTTGAAGCAGGTCAGCAAGCGCTTCGAGGGCAGAGACCTCCAAGCGACTGATTTCATGGATGATGGCAGTCCCATTCGGCTCAAAGTCACCATTGATGCTGAG
Source organism: Colletotrichum euphorbiae (assembly GCA_037178605.1). Lineage (NCBI taxonomy): Eukaryota > Fungi > Ascomycota > Sordariomycetes > Glomerellales > Glomerellaceae > Colletotrichum > Colletotrichum euphorbiae. The sequence goes on from JAXCEF010000216.1 coordinate 38,178, forward strand.
AAGGGAGAGGCGGTTTTTGACTTTGAGGGGACTGGGCCCGAGGTTTATGGTAATGTGAATGCCCCCGAGGCAGTCACGTACAGTGCCATCATCTATTGCCTGAGATGCCTCATTTCGGAGGACATTCCTCTGAACCAGGGTTGTCTCAAACCAATCAACGTCAAAATCCCACCAAAGTCTTTGCTATCGCCCTCAGATGGTGCGGCTGTCGTCGGTGGCAACGTGCTCACATCCCAGCGCGTGACAGACGTCATTTTCAAGGCATTCCAGGCCTGTGCTGCTAGTCAGGGAGACTGCAATAACCTTACTTTTGGATTTGGAGGGAACTTGACCGGGCAGAAGGAGGTCAAGGGATTCGGGTACTATGAGACTATCGCCGGCGGCAGCGGTGCCGGGCCGACGTGGGAAGGGACTAGCGGAGTGCACACCCACATGACGAACACCCGTATCACTGACTCAGAAGTCTTTGAGAGGCGCTACCCTGTCATCCTCCGCGAGTTCTCACTGCGTAAGGGGTCTGGCGGAGACGGACAGCACCGCGGCGGCGACGGGGTCATCCGAGACATTGAGTTCCGCATCCCGGTCCAGGTTTCCATCCTCAGCGAACGGAGAGTATACAGACCCTACGGCCTCGCTGGCGGGGAGGACGGTGAGGCTGGGCTGAATGTCTGGGTTAGGAAGGTGGAGAAGGGAAGCTGGGAGAAGTCTTTGAAGAGGCTCAAGGGTGGGATGGATACGGAGGGGGAGGTCGAGTATGAAGAACGGAGGTTCAACCTCGGTGCGAAGAATAGCGCGCCCATGAAGCCTGGGGAGAGGATCATTGTGAATACGCCTGGTGGGGGTGGTTGGGGCAAGGTTGGAGCAGAGAAGGGTGTCAGTAGGGCGAAGGATCCGACGGAGGCGTGGAGGAAGGGCAGTCACGCTAATCGAGAGAATATGGCACTGCAGGTGTAGACAGCGCGTGATTATATTGGAGGTTATGTTCCTGCATTTACGTTTCACTTCATCTGATATTCTTGCTTCATGACATGCGGTTTCCTTCTCTCACCTATCCCCTCACAGCGCGGTGTTGAAGCCAGTCACTGAAGGACCCTCCTCGCTTCCCCTTCCAGTGAGCCACAAGACCGTTATTTCCTGCTCAGCGTTGTCATCACTTGCCATGGAGAGCAAGGACATGCTGATAGGGGGATCACAGAGCTCACAACGAGCAGCCTGTGACGTATGCTAGATCATCATGATCACGCGCTTCTCAAATGCCGAACCGCATTTTGTGCCGCACGGCTTCATCGAATCTCATAGCTATCAAAGACTATGCATAAAGGGCTAAGAATCATCCTAAAGACCCAAGCAAATTGGCACAATCAAGGTGGCTGAACCCGGTCGGCGATGGGGATGCTAGAGCGAGAACTATGCGACCGGGAAGAAAGGCAGCGATACGAGTTGAGCAGCATGCGACGTGTGAGATGGCGAATACCGTGACCTGTGGCCAGTCCATGTCAGAGAAAGTCTCCTCAGTAGCTCCATTTCAAATTGCTCACCCGTACTGACAATATCGGCCTCTGGTTCACCCTTCACCTCATCGCAAAGCGACTCCAATGGGTGGAGAATGAGGTTCAGGTCATCACCCTCTTCGTATTGAGTTGGAAGCTTTGTGATGTCCGATCCTCAAATACCATTGTCGGTCTCCACTGGTTTACCCTCGCCATCAACGTGACACGATGCGTGAGCACACCTGATGATCTGTTGAAATATGCCACTACCGTTGAACGAGGGCAAGTCGCCTATTTCTAGAGACTTAATGACTCGATTGAAGGATGGGTCTCCCAAGGCGTGGTTGTGGTTTTGCGAGAGTATCGCTGGAATTGCGAGGGCAGCGCAGATGTAAAAGCGAGAGTCTGAGGAGAAAAGCCTTCGTTGGCAGTAGTCCGTGTAGTTGGCGGCGGTTGGTGACACATCTTCAAGAGCAACTGTGATTGACGATGTATCCGATGGTTTTAGAACATACAAATTTCCAACTACCTTAGGCCATGTGTAGTCTTGTGATGAGTTGGATATTGAAAGCCACGGGCGTAGGTCCGCCTTCAACGTGTGGCTTGCAGACATGGCTGAGGCTGACTTGGCATATGTAGAGATAGGAGGTGTCTGGACAAAAGTAATCAGAGAGTTTTGAGTCGAGCGAGGGCGAGGCTCTGAGGCACGTATACATCTAGATCAACCGCAGCCTTGCTGCTGTTACACTGGAGCGATCATGCGCCTGTCGGCTTGGGTGGCTGGGCCCATCCAACCAAATCGGATCATTTAGATTCCGTTGCTCACTATAAGCAAAAGATATTTGTAAATTGTTCCATTAGAACATAATACAATTCTTGACTCGTTAATCATGCTATCTATACAACCTCATTAAGTCGCCTTCAGTCCAGGTTTCACCAGCCTTCAAGGGGCCTTGTATCCTCAACCATCACGTACTTGGCTGAACTCAAGAGAAGTTATTAATATCATATTCAACGAACAATGCGACCGAAAGCAACTAACAATAAAATTCATCTGACTTATTTGGACCAACCTTTCGGCAAGCCCTCAATACTTGCCAGCCGGCTGTCCCTTCGAACTAACGCGGTCGAGTCGTCATGAAATTGACCGATATTCCCGTTGATGCCATGCACTCTCATTGACTATTTCAATCTTTTGACCGGCCATTTTTTGGAACACCACAATATAACAAGGGTCAAGACAATTTCCAGCGCAAAGAACATGGTAGCCATCTCATAACCAATGGGGAACTTCGGCGCGTCGCCGGTGTTATACACCAACAACGGCACCCACGCCTGGAATGTGAAAGCCGCAGTCTCCACGACACCAATGATCACCGCACGATGTTCTGCAGAGTGCGAGCATATTTCGTTGATCCAGGTGATGATAAGCGCCCCAGCTCCAGTCTCAAGGAAAGTAAGGATCCACGCGGCCATCATCGCAGGTATATTGTCCTCAGGATACGCACTCAGAATCGCCGTGCCTGCGATGGAGACGAGGCAGGCGAAGATGACCAGAGGCCACCGTAGCCCAATCGCATCGCTCGCCCAAGCGTATGTCAAGGTGAACAACACTTGAGTACCATACCCTGCTGTCGGGATGAGGTTGACTTCCTCAGGGGTGAAAAGGCCCGTTGACTTGAGCCAGACGTTGAAGTAAGAGTAGATGCGGATACCAAGGACGTGGACGATGAATATTGCGCTGAAGAGCCAGACAGGCCAGCCCTTAGCGATGTCCTTGATTGTGCGCCAAGTGAGTTTGCGAATGGGCTCGCGACCAACGGCTTCCATCCTACCAATGGCCATCCTTCTGTCCTCTGGCTTGAGCCACCGGGCACGGGAGGAGGTCGGTTGATCAGGAATCGCCCAGTAGCCGCAGAGGCAGACAGGTATTCCGATGATACCTGAAAGTAAGTTGTCAGCATAAACCGTCAGTGACGAGGGTTTTGCGGTGAAAATGACATGCCGTCGAAGATGAAAAGCCACTGCCAGGCCCTGACGCCATTACGATGATCCATGCCAGCAAGCAAGCCCGCCTGAAGGTATCCGGAGAACATCTGGGCCACCGCACTCGAAGCCTGGAAAATGCAGGCGCGCTTGCCGAGCTCTTGTGGTGTGTACCAGTTGCCGAGCAAAGTCATGATGCCAGGGTACGCGCTGGCCTCCAGCAAGCCCACAATGAATCTCAATGCGCACAAGGTCTGGATGTTCTTTGCCCCAGCCATGCCCATGACGATGAAGCTCCAAATGAGCTCGAGTGAGGGAAGCCATACGGAAGGCCGAATTCGAGTGAGGATCAGCTGCGAGGGCAGCTGGCCGATGATGTAACCGATGTTGAAGAACGTCGTGAGGTAGTTGAGGTCGTTGCCGGTGAGGTGTAAGTCTTCTTTCATGCCAGAGACGTATGCATTGCTGAGAGGAGAGGATTTAATGAGCATCATCTTCAAGGAGCCGACGTCGAGTGTCATGCACATACCTGACGTTTGTTTGGTCGAGATCTGGAATGTCGTCAGCGGTCTTTTTGAATAAATCAACGGGGGATTGCCTTACATTTGACGAAGTATGCAACGCAGCAGTAGGAAAGAATCCACCAGTCGATTTTGGCTATGAAGCGTCTCTCTTCCGGGGATTTGTCTAAGCTGTCCCAAATGATACCTGCGATTCTTTTTCGGATTGATTGCTTCGGCTGGGACTGATCCGATTCTATCGTAACAGAAACAGCATCTTTACCATCATTTGTTGAAGATTGGCTCATATCGCACACACTGTGGTTCAACGATCGGAAAGGTATTCAAGCAAGACTTCCAGACAAAGTTTGACCTTACACCCGAAAAAGTCTCACAGACACGTAGAGTTTATCAGAGACATTATGGTCACGATGTTCAACGCAGCAGTGTGATATCTACCGGTGGTCGGCTGCCGATGGCGTCAACCGCCACTGTCGGAGAGACCCCGACAGCAGCATGCTCCCAGATAGATCATATCAAGAAGCAGGAGCTCGGCTCGTCCAAGAGCCAATTAGTGTCTTATGCTTCATCATCGACATCGACAAGGTGCGTGGAATGGGCCGACATGGGTGATGCCGCGGATTTAAGCGGCCTCGGCAAATTCACAAGGGATAATACCTGGCGCAAGAGCATCAACCACCGCCCAATGATTTCATCGTGAGATCTTTTTTCTTTTTGAAATGGAAAGTGGGCGAGTCGGCCTTGGTGCGACGGACTACTCTGTGATGCATTGCGTGATGGCACTGGCATGAATGACCGCCAGACCCTACAAACCTCATGTTCCAATGACAACTCTGTCCAGCTCAGGGTCAAAACCAAATGTGGGCTCTAGCCGATGGTTCAATTGGACATTGCAATTGCGTTATCGAAGGATTCGTTGATTCAGTGGGCCGTCTTCCCAACCTGGAAATTCTGAGCGGACGTTGCCCGACTGAGTCGAATAACCGTATCTTCGGAGATGGCCCCCTGTCGCTGCCGATGAGGGCTGCTGAATGAGAGTCGTACTGCCCATGTGCAATAACTCGCCCTTTGGGAAAATACAGTCAGCACTGGAAATCGTTCAAATCCCAAGCGAGTCGCAGCGTCTTGTGGTGTCTTCACGCTCAGCTTGCGAATCACCAACACCCAAATATCAAAGCGCTCGGGCAAGGACGACGAACCAAGACGACACATCATGGTCACCGAAACAGAAGCCCGGGAGATATATGTCTCGTCAATTCACTTCGATGGACTCAACATTGCCAACTGGTCCCGCGACATTTTTGAGTCATGGCAAAAGGGTGGTATTACCGGCGTCTCCTGTACGTGTGGTCTCTGGGAAGGCCTCCGGGGGAGCCTCGCCAACGTCGTGCAGTGGAAGCGATGGTTCGAAGAGCATTCCGATCTGATCGTTCAAGCTCATACTGTTGCGGACATTCGCGCTGCTAAAGAGGCCGGCAAGACGGCAGTATTGCTCTCATGGCAGAACACCTCCGGGATCGAAGACCAACTCGACTACCTCCGCGTATTCCGGGACCTGGGCGTGCTGAAGATGCAGCTCACCTACAATACCCAGAACTACTCAGGTTGCGGCTACTCGGAATCTCGAGACAGTGGGTTGACAGGTTTCGGAAGGGAGGTCATTGATGAGATGGCTCGGCTCGGCATCGTCTGCGACCTTTCGCATGTCGGACCGCAGACGTCTGAGGATGTCATCCTGTATGCCCCTGACGGCAAGCCGCCTTGCTTCTCGCACGTATTACCTGGAGGGCTGAAGGACCACCCGCGCAACAAGTCCGATCACTTGATCAAGCTTATCGGCAGCAAGGGCGGTTTTGTGGGCCTGTCGCAGTTCGGACCTCACATGCCCAAGGGGAACGAAAGCACGATTGACGATTACGTTGACGTCGTCGACTATGTCATCGGGTTGATCGGAGAGGATCTCGTGGGGATCGGATCAGATGCCAGCGAGGGACATGCCAGGCCGAGTGAGTTTCTGGAGTGGTGCAACAGAGACAAGGGTTACGCTCGGCGCTTAACGCCCTGGGGAAGTCAGAAGGTCGTCAAGCCGTTGGGTCCTCTAGCCGAGCGGGCTGAACTGGCTGCGGCGATGGCAAGGAAGGGCTGGAGCGATGGGAAGATGAGAAAGGTGTTGGGTGAGAATTGGCTGAGATATCTCGAGAAGATCTTTGAATCTTGAGAAGTATCCGTGAATGCAGGAGACAGGAGTCGATAATCTATACTGCGTCTTTACCTATTTAGCTGCCTAAGGTGCTGATATTCGGGCTCACCCAGGCTGTTGAAAACCCATCTTATCAACAACCAGAAGCAGTCTACCCCTCGGCTTGGGCAGAGTGGGCTAGCGCAGCCTCGTAAGTTCGTTCCTCTCATACTTGGGGGTTTTACTCACGCAAATGGGTAAACCGATGCATGACAAATTCAACCAATAGGGGCCTCAGATAAGGCAGAAGGGGGTCATTAGTTATCACCTATATTAGAGGTACATAGAGCAAGTTGAAACACCACACAAATTTGTTACGCGTGGGTTTACCCACTTGCGTGAGTAAAACCCCCAAGTATGAGAGGAACGAACTTACGAGGCTGCGCTAGCCCCTCTGCCCAAGCCGAGGGGTATCTGACGTCTCACTCTATCTACTATGTCATTTGTTGATCAACAATCTTTCTTTCCAAACGCAGCTTACTTGCTAAACTCCCATTGTAGTCGGCGTCGTATATGGCGTTGGTAACCGAATAGACGACCAGTATGTAGTCGTCCCTAGCGCTCGACCACACACACGTAGGAAGCATTCAACTCCTTCTGGAGAGGGCGATTATGTCACGCTACGCGACATCGGAATCTGCAAAGAGGGTCGGCGTTGGGACCCGGAGCTTGCGAAGTGGGGCCGAGATCGATGCGAGGAAGATACCGACAGACCCTCGGCAAGAAGGCCGCAGAAGAAGCTCCACTTCTCGGGCCCCTCGCGGCATAACGCTATATAGTAAAGCCGAAATATGAGGATTTTCACGGCATCGAACCATACCAAACAGCAAGCTGTATTTGCTTACTCTGCTTGGGCGTGACCGCTCCAGCGTGAACCGGCGTCAGAGGTCAAGCCCAGAACGAAGATATTCCGGAGCGGAGCTCCTTCCGGGCGGAGCTTGCGGAGTAGGGAAGGAGCAGAGCGAATTCTTATAATAATAAATCACTATATATAGACTTGAGAATATATATACTCTCTTCTCTTATTAATTAATTAATTACTAGTATTTAACTATTCATTATAAATTAGTTAAATACTCTACTCTTTATAGACTAGCTAGATTAGGTATGAGGCTGCTCTTTGCGGATTAGTTAGATGCTTAACCGCCCTTCGCTACGCTCCGGGAGTTTCGCTGAAGACCTAATCCCTATCCCACTTACCTTCAGCGTCCTACGTCTTATATAAGTACGCCGAGGGGACTATTCTCGCGGGTGTTGGAATTGCAGGCTTTTTTGATCCAATTGCGTTACCAGAAGCAGGAAAGCACTGCGACGAGTCCTATTACCCACGCGGCTTTTGCCGGCGTCCTCTTCTACGATAGCGCGGCCCTTTCTCCAGAGCAGTGGTAACTGCCTCGAAACACTGCTGAATTTGGTCACTGGGCATATAGGAAAAATTGCAGTACATCCGAAATCTTCAAGCAACTCCGTATTTTCACTCGCTGTCAGTTTGTTCAGATCCTTCTCGGCTAAATGTGTGGAATTATTCGCCAGGTGCTGGTGTTCCAGAATGCCTTGGCTAGGAGAGCGCCTTGCCATGCTATGATGCTCAATTCCCACTAGTGATGAGGCAGTGCATTCGTGGGTCGCGGTGAAGGGTGAGAAAACCTCAAGCCCCGCGCTGTTGTCGGTAATGTGCTGGAACTATGCGGACCCGGAGGACTGCCGGATGGCCCCAGAAGCCGAAGGACCCGCCCTCACCTACCTCAACCAGCTCGCCGGATCGGGGGTCTCGGAGAGGGTCCGTTTTTCGAGGGCACTGACCATCTAACCCCGCGTCGCTCCCCGCCGTCGTTGACCGCCTTATTCCATCGCAAAGCGCCGGTGACTCTCCAGTATTACCTCATCCAAGCTACAATAGCACCGGACCCAACCGGACGGAGAGCACCACGGATCCCTGTCTATCTCGCGGACGGCGGCATCCACCTCTCGGAGGGATACGTCGAATAAGGCACAATCGCAGTCTTGATTCAAAAAAAGCTGCCTTGCCCAAATCTCCCTGGATTCCGCAACTCCCACGCAACCCCGCACTGGTCACCTAACATGTCTCTCACTAACGAAGAATGGGAAGAGATCCGTCAGGACATTCCCTCAACTTCGGACCCTTTCCTGGCCCAGTATATCAACGGCCGTGAGGCGCTCGTTGCCCAGGAACAGAAGTCTCGCTCTGATGCCTCATTCCGTGCCAACTCCTCACCGATTGTCCGCCGGGCAGCTGCCGTTGTCGATCGTATCCGAGAGGAAGAGAAGAAGACGACATGGAACGCTCAGGCCGAGGAGGATCTCGCGACGAGCGAAAGCCTATCGCCATTCCCGGGCATGATGTTCACTCTCGCGAAGCAACGCCTCGAGACGACTCGCTTATGGCGTATCGTGCAAAAGATGCCAAAGGGGTCGCTGCTTCACGCCCACCTGGATGCCATGGTCGACTTCGACTTCCTCTTCGATGTTTTGCTCAAGGAGTCGGGCATGCACTTTGCGGCAAACGAGCCTCTGTCGAACGAGCGAGCGCTGTCTACTTCTGGTGTTCATTTCAGGTTCAGAAACGCCGAGACTAGCGCCAAGCCGGTTTGGGACGAGAGCTACGTCCCAGGAGAGTTCAGATCGCTAACCAAGGCCGCGGACGAGTTTCCTCGTGGTGGCAGAGCAGGGTTTCTAAAGTGGCTGAAGGGACGGTGCACAATCTCCCTAACGGACAGCGTGGAGCAGCACCATGGCATCGATGCCATCTGGCGCAAATTTGCCGATTGCTTCAATGTGACCAACACGATCATTCACTACGAGCCAATCCTTCGCGCTTTCTTGAGGAGGCTCATGACTCAGCTACTGGCAGACGGAGTCTACTGGGTTGAGGTCAGGTGGGTGAAACCCATGCCGGATACAAGAATCCCGTTGCTGACAATATCAGATTCACTTGGCCTCTCAACTACTGCCGCACCGGCCAAGAGGAGCCCGAGAAAGATTATAACCACATGTTCCAGGTCATCGACGAAGAACTCAATTCTTTCAAGGCCGCCAATCCCACATTCTGGGGTCTACGCACCATCTGGACCACCCTCCGCATCTTGCCTACTCGTGAAATCATCCAAAGCATGGACGACTGCATCACCACCAAGCTTGCTTGGCCACACCTCATCGCTGGCTACGACCTTGTTGGTCAAGAAGATTTGGGTCGACCGCTTCGCGATCTGCTTCCTGAACTCTTCTGGTTTCGTAAGCAGTGCGCCGAGGAAGGTGTCAATCTGCCCTTCTTCTTCCACGCAGGCGAGACACTCGGCGATGGCGACGACACGGATCAGAATCTTTTCGATGCCGTGCTGCTTGGTACCCGCCGTATCGGACACGGTTTCTCTCTGTACAAGCACCCGCTGCTCATCGACATGGTCAAGGATAAGCGCATTCTCGTCGAGAGCTGCCCTATCAGTAACGAAGTGCTTCGCCTGTGTGGCTCCATCATGTCGCACCCGCTACCCGCGCTCTTGGCTCGTGGAGTGCCCTGCACGCTCTGCAACGACGATCCCGCGATGCTCGGCCAGGATACGGAGGGACTGTCTCATGATTACTGGCAAGCACTTCAAGGATGGAAGAACGTCGGTCTTGAGGGACTGGGTTCGCTGGCAGAGAACAGTGTTCGATGGGCCGCGTTTGAGGACGAGACTCCAGCGGAGTGGACCGCGGGCGTCAAGGAGGCGAGCCTCGGATCTGGCGTGAAGGCTGAACGACTGAGGCAATGGGCGACTGAATGGGAGAAGTTCTGCCTCTGGATCGTCGAGGAGTTCGGGGACGATTCCGACATAGTGTAGAAAGGAAACCGGGTTTCAACTAGCATCGAGGTCAATGGCAACAGGTAAAGATACACAGGGGAAAGGCATGGTCACAACGGAGTTCAACAGAAACAAGGGGTTCACAAGTAAAGAGTCAACATCAACTGGCTCGTATTTGGGAATTGGAGGTCAACACAATGGAATGGGGGCAGTTACTGTTTTCGAATATACATAATAAAAAGAATGAAACAAAAATCGATCAGTAAGGCGGCGTTGGGTCCAAGACGAGGTTAAGTTGTGGTCATCAGTCGCCAATTTCTCCTGTTGTTTCGGACCAAGGACTGCCATAATCAGCTACGTTGGTGCCCATGCATCGCATGGAGTTCTCGCAGGAAACAACACCCTACACGAGCATTTTCTTACAGAACAACGTCGGGAGTAGAGTGTCGCGACCGAGTTGCTTTGGCCGAGGAGAGGTGGGAATCGAAAGGACTTCTGAACATTCCGAACTCCTCTTCATGCGAGATCCGTATCTACCGACCGAAACTGATCTATCTCCCTGCCATGGCAAATGTGCTGACCAAGGCTTGCCCAGAAGATGGAGCCGGGAATGAAGTAAGGGTGGCGGACACCTTTTCAATTGCCGGCAACTTCCTGAAGACACGGATGTCTCAAGCCCAAGCTTCCGAGCCATCCATAACAGCAAGTTGCCCCTTTCATCAATCATGGTGGCCGATATTGGTTTCGGGGCCTCAGCGACAACGAAGTCGTTGCATCAGTAACAAGATGGCCGACGCTGTCTGATGATAGCCCGCCATACGTCCCGTCAAGGCTTGAAAGATGCAGCATTCAACATCTGCCCAAATGAAGTTCAACCAAGGGGCCGATCGGACGATACGTTCGGGCAGATCAGTCTTGTTAGGGTAAGTGGGAAGCTGTACACGGGCCACACAGTCCTCATGAGTCGCATCTTCGGAGCAGTCGTCTTACAAAGCCAAGCGGCATTGCTCAGCTGCCCGTGATTCGACAGCGGGGCATTTGCGAGTGATGCAGGGTAGGTCATACAATGACTCCCTTTATGTCTTTGTGGCCGCTGCATGGACCATGCCCTCTGGAAGCAAAACATACTATATAAGAGGCAAGGAGATATAGACCAGGAGTTGAGCGATGCCGGGGACGATCTGGATACGAAAGCGGGCACCAATGAAGATTTATGAACACGATTGCTGGTCAATAACACGACCTGTTATTAGGGCCTCCGAGCTTCAGATTTTCATACTAGACTCCAGGATCTGTGGGCTTGTGGCTTGTGTCTCACGGACATCCGTGTACGCCACGTCAACCTGGGCCTCCCAGGTCGGGGCCGAAGAGGATGGAGAGGGGCTTGCGGCGGCCTTCGGTAACCGGCAGCGTCTCGGGCCCAGGATGTCTTATAAAACTCACCTCGAAAACAAATGCTGGGCCCGAACCCCGAAGGGTTCGCTCCTGAGGCCAACGTTTCTCGGATCAGCACCGGGATCGACATTGTTCTGTCTCCTTTGAAACCGAGCAGATCTATTAGGACCCTGCTACTTGACCCTCTCGTGAGTTGACAGAGGTAACATTCTGGCCAGAGTTGTACAATTAGTCACCTTCCTGTGCACGTCGTGACGTTGCAGATTCGCAAATGCTCCTATCCATGAGCTTTGAAACCCGAATTCATTAATCGTACAATTTGTAGAGTTTGTGCTGGTCCATGGATGCTCGCTTGCTGGTGACTCCGTCTCGCGCGACCGCTTTCTATACACAGCTTAAATGCCGCAATCATCAAGAATCATCAGGGGAACAGGTATGGCTCGGATAAAGGGGAAGAAGACATGCACGTCCAGCCAACATTTGTGAAGCCAAATAAGTGATTTCCATACATCACATCATGCGTCGTAAGTGATATATCCGTACAAATACAACAAACAAGAATCAGGAAAACGAGCGATACATCGAGCGAATGACTTCCACTCCCATCAGTAGATGACGGTTACCCTCCTTCTGCGTCGAGCAGGCTTCTTCTCCTGGCCCATCATCGGCGGACCAGGGATGGTGTAGTCGAGGTTGTCCTTGTAGATGTTGAACTTGATACCCTCGTCACCGGACTTGTACAGTGCCGTCGCCTTCACGCCCTTGGGTTTCTCGGATCCCCCGCCCTGGACGTCGAGGTTGACACATTGGGGGTAGTTCTGAGCACCGCCTACGCGTCCCGCGTCGTGCAACGCAATAGTCTCGTGGCGGAGGACGTATTGTCCAGGGGCGATGTTTGCCGGAATCGTCATTGTCCATGACTTGTTGTTCCGAAGCATGTCATCCGAACCCCACTTGCCAGGCGCTTTGGATCCATCGACCAGGCCGACGGCATCGTTCTTGAAGAACTCGAGATCCTCCTTCTTGGCCTTTGCACATTCACCGTTGCAGGGAGCCAAGTAGTCCATCATCGGCCCATGATGGGACTCGGGCCAGTCGGTCCAGAAGACGGTGACGTTGGAACCGGCGGTTACCTTGGCGGCGATGGGTGCGGGCTCCGCGCCGACGTGGCAGATGATGTCCGGGTCTGAGTACTTATCGACGGCGACGAAGCCGTTGGACATGTCCTTGGGGATGGACCAGCCAACGACTTGCGGTGGCGGCTTCTTGTATTGCATCTGTGGGCTGTAACCCTCGTAGCTACGACGTGTTAGTACATTGTAAGAGTACATGAGAAATAGTCTGGCTGGTGGTGCGCGTACAAGACCCCATCCGCCATGATCCCGTTGACCGTTCCATGAGCACTGACGGCCCGGAGAGCTGCTGTGGCCAAGAAGGCGTACTTCATGGCAGACATCGTGACGAACTTCGCGTATCAGTCGTGATATATAGTGTGCTTGTTCGGTGAGACGCTGGAGAAGTATTGGCTGATGTTTGTAATCCTCCCAGAAAACACTACTTTTACCGCAAGGATCGTCGTCGATTATGTGTTGTCCTAGAGAAAGGTTCGCGGCTGAGTATGGTTAATGAGCGTAGTAGTCGACCAGCGCGCTATAGTATTATCAAAGAATGTGGTGGTGCTTCACCGGGAATGCGACGTTGGCCAGGGACACACGACCCCGGACGGTCGTTTTTCATATTGCCTTTCTAGCCATAGACGCCAAGGACAAAGTCGCGGCTGGAAAGTACGCCGGCCCAATTCATCCGTTCAAGAAGATTTCTCCCTACCGCTTCCCCTGGTGCGCTGATGTTCGAGCGCACCCTCAGAGGAAAGAAGGTGTAAAACATCAGACACGAAAGAGGCGACGATGACCTCAGGTATCGGCCGGAATCCCAGCTATGATTGGTGAGGATCGGATCTTCACCATCCAGACCGTTGGTTCTCCGTATCACTTGGTCGTGTGCCTTGTTTCAAGACGTGGGTTATCCAGTCTTCGACTCGGGGTCCTCTTTTGCAAGGCGTCCCTGGCGACACCCTCCTCTGCCTCATAGAGTTATCTTCCGACGATACTTCACGTTTTCTTGTCTGTTGTGGGCAGGAAGCTTTGGTTCCGGGCATCGGATCGCATGGCCACCCTAGGCATGGTCAGGATTCAGACCTCTCTTTGCAGTCGCCGGACTTTCGTCTCAACAACTTCCAAAACCGCCTTCGGCCTCGGCTCCCCCGTTCGGACTGTTCGTTTTTCCCAAATTCATGCGACTGTCCGATCCTATATTGCTCGGGCTGATGTTATGGCCACAGTCTTTGCGACCGTTTCATCCCTTCACAAAGTGTTCGTCTCCTCAATCAGAGCCGCACTAGCAAGCATGACGTGCTTCTGCGACGATAGTCTGATGTCCTCTTCTCCGCTTTTTTACTGATACGCTCGTACTCTCCATCATGGGCTTTTTCTTTTCTTACTGCGTGACGGGCTGACAATGTTGAAAATAGTCATTCATGGCCATGGCGGCGCCCGCCGTTCATTGATGGGAAAACCGAAGCGATTTGGTTTGGGAAACTTCGGCCTAAGATTTGTTGCGTGCGGTTCGCCTTGATGACGCCGCGGGAATCCAATGCACTTCGAAGCGAGGTCTTTGGATTCCATGCGCAAGGATTTCCCGGAAATTATCGACTTGTCCTTGCAACAGCTGACTCATGTTCGCCCGCCGCGCAGATCTTTCGCAAGAAGTAAACAACGTTTCTAATATTTTCCCTAACGCCTTAACGCCAACAAATAATGTTAAAGACCAGATCCCGCCCTGGCGGCAGGCCCCTCATCCGAAAGTAAAATCGTCCCGTATTACAACAGCTCAAAGTCGTCCAACTTGTCGCGGTATTTCATGATGTTCCTCTTGACCTTGCTGCCCACGGTCCATGTAACAAAGTCCTCCATGCTGCGTGTAACCAAGAATGCCGGGTCGGTGCATGTTTCCGTGCCTACGCGAACATGGCCTTGCTCGATGAGCTTCGTCGCCGCCTGAACAGTTTCGGCCATCCTGCAAATCATGATTAGCATTCAAGTCTACCCGCTCGCTGTCATCGTGGACTTTCGTACCTGAGACGAGTCATGACGACTGGGAGGCGCCTTCTTGCAAATGCGCTCACTGTTACGTTGTGCTCGACGGCAGAAAGCTTCGAGGCTGAGGATAGAATGCCCATGTCGTACAATTTGTCAAGGAGCAGCTTCTCGTGCTTCCGACGGCCTGCGCTTTCAGGGGGCATAAGACTCAACCTGTGCGCGAGTTGACGGATAGACTGCGTAGCCTTGCATCAGCTTCCGCCCCATGTGGTTGAAATACTGGAGTTTCTCGGGTTCGGAGCGATCGGTGTCAAACTTACGCCGCAGAGTCGGTTGTATTTGTGCTACTCAACATCGTAAGCTGCTATCCACAGTCCATCAATGGCAAGAATACTCACATAATCCTCTGGCTTCTGAATCATGTACCGGCGCACCTATCCCAGTATTAGGATTCGTCGCGAAATCGTTCCCTTCCAGGGTCCTGTCTTACCACTGCGGCATCTCGATGATCGCCATCCTGGTGAAACTGTCGTCAGCAAATGCGCCCAACTCTGTTGGCTATGCGGCAAGGCTCGAAGTCGGTACCTGTTTGTAGGTGATGAAGTCATGCTTCCGCAGAAGCTTCTGCTCGTGATACTTGAGTTTGCGCACCATGCTGGGCCACAGACTTTGCGATTTTCCCGTGCGATTCGATGATGCTGAACGACTGGTCGTCTGGAGAGAAAAAGTTCTGGAGCTCAGGTAGGTACATAGGCGGGACAAATTCCTTATCGGGGGTCTTATCGGAAATGTGGGGCGGAACATTCCCTCCGCCTACCAAAAAATCACTGCGACGGCTTGAAGCTTCGCGACAGACCCGACCACGCCGCCTCCTCGAACGATAGCGCCCTCGCCAAAATCCGACCATGCAGCCCAGGCTGCCGTTCCTCTCGGCCTTCAAGGCTCCGAGTGCCTTTATGGCCCGAATTGCGCGACCGTTGTCTTCGACGGCCGTCGCTTCCCGCACGTCAATTCCTCCCTCTCCCCCGAAGCACGCGAGCTAAGAACAGCCGTTGCAGGTCCCGAAAACCCCATCTCAAAGATCCTCGACCTCGACGAAAAGCCCAGGAGCAACCGCGATGCCACGGATCGGATTCGCGGCCTTATCAGGAGCCCCAGAAACGCCGAGGGGCTCGCCGCCCGCAGGCGCACGGTGCTTGACTCTCTCAAGGAGAAGAAGATCAGCGACGACTACCTCAAGCAGATGCCGCGTCGCTGGCGTACTGGCGACGTCTACGCACCGCACGACCTGAGTTCGGTCGAGATGGGCAAGTGGCGCAAGGTCCAAAAGCCGACTGTTGACGTTATCGACATGCTCGGCATCAACCCGCTCGACCACTATAGAGTATGTTTGCTGGGGAAACGAGACTGTCAAAGGCCTCGTGAAACTGCTAGTGCGAAACTGACAAATAAACAGAATTTCTCCATGATTTCCGAGTTCATGACATCGTTCGGCCATATCAAGCATGCTAAGGATACTGGACTGCGGCCTGTCAACCACAGGAAGGTAACCAAGGCTATCCGGAGAGCGATCGGTATGGGTATCCACCCGAGTGTGCACCACCACCCCGAGCTGTTGAAGAAAAGGTTTCGTATGAACGCGGGATGGAGGTGAGCAGAAGAGTCGTGTGATATTTGGCGGTGGACAATGGCTTGTCTGAACAGCTGGAGCAAACGCTTCCGCGTATGAATTGTACAACATCTTTGGCGTCTATTGTATTTGTACAGATGGAAAAAAGCTTCTCCAGCATTCCTTCTTTGTACAGATCATGCCTTCAGCACCCGCTGCAGCTTAAACTTCTTCAACTTCTCCGCCGTGACGAAGTAGCGCGTCTTCTCTAGCTCTGCCCACTCCTCGGGAAATTGCTTCTTCGCCCATGCCTCAAAGTCTCTCTGCAAGCCCTGGCCAGGCAAAGCATTGAACGGGATGCCCAATCTGTGAAATTGTCAGCTGTCTGTTAGATGATGAAAAGAACCGAGAATGACTCACGTCATCGCATCAGGCCCATACCCAACAGCTCGTTTCATGGTTCTAATAGTGCTCTGTACCTCTTGAAGGTTGCCATTGCCTGCAAGGCCGCCGCAGTAGGCTGTAAACACGGCCGGAGGAACGTCAATCTCCATCCTCTCGATCTTCTTCCAGATATCTCTAGCAATCTGATCGCCAAAGGCCTTGATTTCGCAGAGCGAGAACACGATTTCGAGACTGTTGTACGATGGGCCCTCAGCCGAGCGAGCGATGTCTTGCCAGAAGTCGAGTCCTGTGCTGGGTCTTCTGCAAGCTCCGTACGCGATCATCAATGCGTTGTACATCTTTGTTGTAGGTTGAATGGTGGTATCCATTTTCAACATGTTGTGGACGATTTTCAGGCTGTCCAAGTCTGGACACCTGCCAATGCCCTCGTAGCATTGTATGTAGGCTTCACTCGTTGGGTGGAAGGCGGGATTGACGTGTTGCCTCATGTGGCCGAACACATGGACGGCCATATCGGGTCGGTTACGGTCGAAAAAAGCCTCCATCAGCTCCAGGCGGCTGTCTACACTGGTTTCTTGGAAGAACTGCCTGAGAATTGAGTACGCATCCCAGACTCTTGCTGTGCTGTTCTTCCTGTCCAGGCAGTAAGCCACAAAGGCATCGCGGATAGACCGTCTTTGTTCATTGCTGTGTTGGAAAACGTTGAGCGATAGCGTGTCGATAACCTCGAACTGTTGGTCATTCTTGAGAAAAACTGTACACAATGCGACCACGGTATCGGGATCGAGTGTTACAATCCGCTCCTCCAGGATGTCAGAAATCTCACGAATCGCTTTCAAGTCAGGCGTGGCTTGATAGCAGAGCGCCTGGAGATATTTGTTAAGCATTGGCAGATCCTCATCCCCACTGAGCTCTGTCTTTGGGAGCTGCATGTAGGCATTTCTCGCGCCGGACAAGTCTTTTGCCCGGATCTTGAAGTCCATCTGAAGGAGGTAGGTCTTGGCGTTGGGTTGAATTCCCAGCTCGGAGGAGAAGGCAACGAGCCTTTCTGCTAGGTAAGGGTCGTTCTTCTCGGTCGCCACCTCGAGAAGACCGTTTATTGTCTCTGTATCGGGCAAGACCAAAGGGTCGTCAGGGTTGTGACGAGCGACAATCTCAAACATCGCCTTCACGTCATCGAGACCCTTTCCCATAGATAGCACCGCCCACTGGTAGATGACATCCCAATGCTCCTTGTCCGGATTTGAATCGACAAGCTTCTTGAATATCGGTGTGACCCAGCCCTTTTGCTCGGTTCTGACAGAGAAATGTAGAAGCTCCTTATACGTTCTGGCCGTAGGTCGCTCATCATTGTGTATCGGCCGCAAGAACCACTTTTTCGTCTCCAAAGCGTAGTCTTTCTTGGCGTGGAACGTTGTCAAAACCTCATGGACACTGGCCGTAAATGGCACACCAAGCTTCTCTGCTTTGGCAACAGCATCGACAAGCTCAACTGTACGGCCTTCCTCCGCCATTCCTTGGAAGACATTGACCCAGAGGTTCTGGGCATCCTGTCTTTCCGTCTCCGTAAGATTGCCCCAATATGCCTGCAGGGATGAGAGACCTTCGGTAGATGCGCCGAACAGCGTCAGAGCTACCAGATATGACTCGAAGTCTTCAGCCGCGCCAGGATCCGCCGGATCCAACGCCCTCTCCGCCTTGATCGCCTCGTACAACGCCCTGGAAAACTCCAAGTGCTCCTTGGTATCTTCCTTTGGCGGTTTCAGAAGCGCTTCTCTCGCAGCCGTTAATTCCGCCAACGTCAGCCCCGCGCCCGGTTCATCGTCCTTGTTCTCCAGAAGGTACTTGAGCAGATTGCGGCAATGCAGGGCTTGGGTGCTGTTGACCACCACGTTGAATCGCAGCTTGTAGACGAACAGCTCTCGGAATGCCCCCACGAGCTCTGTTCTCGACGGCGGCCGCACGCTTTCCAGCATGCGATTCCTCCAAGTCAATACCGTCGTCCACCCGGGTTCGTACTCTGGCTTCTTGATTTGTCTTGGTGGTTTCTGCAGGATACCGAAAAAGGTTCGTCGCGGGGCTCGTCGGGAGAGGGAGATCGTGGATGCTAACGGTAGCTGGGTATGGCGACACGTCGGGCGCGAGAGAATTGAGCATGCGGGGAGGTTGCCCCTTGGCACCAGGACCCGTCGGGAGGCATGGCGGGCAATTTGCGCCCTCATGATGTGGGATCAATACTTCAATTGAAGGGTCCTACATGAGTGATTAGCAACTGTTTAAGATGAACAAAGCTTTCCACCAACGCACCTTGGCATCTTCGAACCAATTCACACAATGCGCGGCATGTGGTGAAGCTCAATGCCGGCCGTAGAAGCTCTTCGAGAATTGCGAATTGGAATTGGACACTGGAGCTTTCGGCATATCGAAATCGCGGCGGACTGCCACCAAAATGCGACCCGCGCGAGTGGGTTGCTCCGATGATTAGCCGAGCTTAGTCATCTTCTTTTCGTTGACTCCGGCACCTACGGCCTCAGCTTACGATCCATTCCCCGGCCTCGTATCGACCAAATGATGGAGTTGACCTGAGACTCAAGATCCGTCCTCTGAGGCGTTCCCAGACAAGGTTCGTCAGAAGCGCTATGAGCACGATTTCCGGTCAGTTCTAGCATGCTTGCAGACTTACGACATCATCATACGACAACTCAGTTTGAAGTCAGCAACAGAGCCAGGGTGATTCTGAAGTTCAGATGAGAATCTCACCACCCAAGAAAAGCCACTATTGGTCGGCGTTGTGGATGCAATACGTCAAGAAACGGCTCTTTGCTAATTTGTGCGATAAGCTTCGCCGAGAAGTTTGGATGTATGAACACCAGTATCCGTTGAGCGCAGTAGGAAACATGAAAGTCAAGTGACCGAGAGACTCTAGCCTTGGGATGGAATATTCCATGCTCGCTAAAGAATCAATCGAGAACAAGGCTATCAAGTGCGCACGAGTATCATCGCGGACAGTCCTTATGGCACCTCGGCATCAAGTGACCGGTTTCGTCGTCTCAATTACTCGCAAGCGCGAGACACAAGAGCGCTCAGACACCATCGGCAGCCGAGACGGTAGTCGGAGCTTTTGCCCAGATGACATAGAAACGAATCATCGAGTTGTCAAGAAACGCGCCAACAAACGCAGCTTGATGGCTGTTCCTCGCTATACGCAATGTTCACATTCATTACGGACCAAAGGCTGCATACTTCGTCGGTGGACAGAGACAGAACCAACTGCATAGCAACAGCACAACAAGCGCAGTTATCTGAGAAGTAGATAGGTCATTCACTTAGTAAGTCTCTCGAATCGAAAGTAGTTTTGGCCAATTCTTCTCATGGCAATCTAGTACTGAACACGGTAATCGATCTGGAGGGCCAGATTCGCTGTTATCCAGCTCCGACATCCGCGCTTTCGAATACTGAACAGTTCAATAACGGCCCGAAAGAGACAATAGCATCTCATCGCCTTGTACATACCACTGCCGATCCAGTTGGGCGTACCAATCGCCGACTTCTCGCGCAGACATGCCAGCTATATCCGGCTCTTCCAGCGAACCAACTCCTGTGTTGAAGTCTCCCGTGAAACCACAACACCAATTGCAACCAAGGAGACAAGAACGGCAAGCCAAACAGCAGAATGCACGTTGCTACTGCTGCTGCTGCTGGTGCTGTTGGATTGTTCTTTGTTGCTTCCTGACCGTGTTCAGCTGTATCGCCATCTTTTTGTCGTTGCAGCCCGTCGCCGGTCCGCCACCGTTACACCTATAAGCGTTCAGCCGCCAGCCCGGTATGCCCATGTCCAATCCGCCACTTCATCATCCATGGCGGGAAAGGCAAAACATTCCAATGTCATGGACACCCTTAGCCTAGCTTGATGATGGCGTTGGTGTTATCGTGGACCAGTCGTGGGATATCATCGAAGTGGACCAGTACGTCAGGTCGAGGCTCGGGACCTGAGCGATCGTCCGCCGCTGACCTCTCCCTCTCTGGCACGTCTTCAGCATTACCTTTGACCATCGTGCAAGACGAGTATGGCAAACCGCTGCGCAACAGCTCAGGTTGCCTTGCCCTCGTCGAAGTCGACAAGGCTCTCATATCAACCATCCGACCGATCCCACATGTCGGGCTTCGAGAGACCCTTAAGTGTGTCCAGGCCCGAGGTTCCAACCCACCCGACCAGAAGCTGCGGGCTTGGCATTCTCACCGTCGTAACTCGTCCTCCATCGTACTCAGAACGATTATCGTCGGTGTGGTTCGTACATAGGCCGCAATCCGTCGGTGCTCCGGCACCCAACTTTCCGTCGTTCGTTGGAAAGTTCGCTCTCTTCCCAGGCAACCTTCACCATACCCATGCCGGTGGCCTTACTTCCTTCGTCCTCGACAATCCGGTATCTTGATTCTTTAACCCGAATAGTTGCTGTGTCGAGACTGCAATCATGGTTCCCAACAAATGCACCGGGGCTCTTTCTTCTTGTCCCCCCATCTGGCCTGAATCCTCTCCTTCCCGGCGTAGAATCAATATTCGACTAACCATAACTGTCATGTCGTTGTCTCGTCGCAGTACCACTGTCGGTTCGTCTATTGTTCGGCTTTCGTCCGTTGCCGGCAGCAGCGCCATCACTGCCTCCTCGTGCGGTCCTCGTTGCACTCTCTTCGATTCCTTGATCTCACTCAGATTGTCGACTGGTCCTCTTTTCCCATTCTCGGCCGAAGTTGTGTCCATCTCATGATCATTTCCCGTCATGCGTCCCGTCCCTACTCTCTTCCTTCAACGCATCCTGTACCGTCAACACGATATCCTTAACCATCGGCGCCTAATCGAGAGAGCCATCAGACTCCGCAGTGTCTATGGTTCTTTCGAAGCACATGCGACTTGGCCCCGGCTTCGGGCAGCCGCCTTGCCTATCTTCAACCGGCGGCATTGTCGTTCCCTCTCATAGGGTTATCCGAGGTCTCAAACCCGTACTCGTCAACGTCGTTTGATGACACGGGATGAGATATCGATGTAAAACATGTCGTCAACTTTGGTGCAGAGAGCATCAGTGTTGATAGGGAAAGGCAAAACATATATAGATGAAAAGGAAGAGAGTAGATGGGAACCAGGTTGACTAGGGTTTTGGGACACAGGAGGCACAGCACCACATAAGAAGAAAGCCACACGCGGGGGTGTTGTACAAAGATCCGTCGTAGTCCGGACGATCTTGTCTCATCACCGCCCATGCTACCCTCCACCATCCGATGTGACGATGGCCCAAGGCTAGTGCGAAAACAACCATCGCTCTCGGTCAACAACACTTCATCTCATATGCGAGAGGAGCTTTCGTTCCCGCCGCAGGAGACAAGGATGGAAAGAAGGAAACCTTGACCAAAACGGAATTGGCATGAGAGGAGAAGAGGAGGAGCCAAAAAAACACCACCGACTCACCGCAATATAGCGCTTGCGGTATCTCCACCCACCAACCTTGTTATTTCCTACAGTTTGGGCTTCGCCCTCATTCGTCTAGACCTGGTAGTGATTCGGAAGTTCCAGACTTGCAGCAATGGAATCTCTCAGCTCCGTGTTTTCTTACCCTTCCTCTCTATTGTAGATTTCCAGAGTATCTTCGTTTTTGGTTCGTACTCTCGAGCATAGAGCTATTCCGTTTGCTTTCTCCAGTATTTCTACGCAGAGTCTGGGCCTTTTCGACGCTCTGTGTCGTCGAAGCAGTACTTACTTCGTGCGGTAAACGGACCTTTGAATCGGAAGTAGGTGGTGGGGACAACTCCTGGGGCGTTCGTGTGTGCGTTTCAGAGCTGCAAGTGCAGCTCGCGAAGACTGTTCGTTGTGAATAGCCAATGCAACCCGGCGTTCCTTCTGTCCAGTCTCTCACTGGGGAGGGGCAAGTACCGCAATTCTGTTGGCACGACTGACCTTGGGTTGCTAAAGCTCCTGTCCAGTGTAGGGTCTCAGGTTGACGTCGTTCTTGTGTAAAGGCCGCGACAACCATCGCGAACCTACATACACAGCTAGCCTCAAAGGGACAAATGGGAAAGAAGAAGGGCTCGTACAAGGCACGATTGGCAGAAACCATGAAAAAGAGCCGGATACTAGCCTGTTGTGTTGGGGGGGGGGGGCAGTTCGATGGAAAGAGACTAAAAGAGATCAGGGGAACAGCTAGACCTAGCCTGCCATCCGAACATTGTCCTGATGTCGGTGATCCGTGGGCCTTTGATCGACGGCTGACAGTTTTACCCGTGCGTCTTAGACGTCTAGCTTCTTTCAAACAATCATACAGGTAAGAAAACGTTCGGGTACGGACTTGCTCAAACATCACCGAGATATGACGACAAGGTAACTCGGCCAATCCCCACGCCAAGCACGCAGCTAGCGGACGAAAACCAGAGACAAACAAGGAAAGCATTCCATCTAACATCTGATGAACACCGACGCTTGCGCGACCGGCTTGCTCTGAGCCGGGATCATCACGAGTCCGAACGAAACCTCCCGGACTCTCTCTCTCTCTCTCTCTCTCTCTCCGGGCACGAGCGTCGTCCTGTCAGTCAACGGAGCTGCATCTGACAAGTTAGACAGATATTCGCAGTCGGAGACAAAACCACCACGGCCAGTTATAGACTCAGCCTGTGAGGCCCCACACGACATATGGCATCTATGGGACGACCACGCTGCAACTGCCTATTTCCCACTGATACCTGGCCGCCAGCCCTGAGGCCAAGTCATCTTTCCATATGCCTTTGCGGGCGTCCCTGGGATGGCTCTCTTACCGCTATGAGATGATCAGCGGCAGGAACAAGATTGACAAGCAGAAAGAAGCAAAGAACTTTCCGCCAAGACGACGTGGGTACGACAAGATGGAAAGTTGACCGGGCGAAAGACAATACCGATTCCATGCTTCAGTGGTCCATGGATTGGAATCCCATCAGGTCGCTCGCAGACAATTTTGCTTGTTTAGGCCAGGGGTGTTACGGACAACCAGCTTACGGACATCAGAAGTACGAAGGTCGGATACGAAGACATGGAGTCGAACCCGGCCACGGTACGCAGAGGGCAAGTTTAGGATAGCTTGAAGTGGCACGATATCCGGATCCCACTCCCATGAGACGAGCTGATCAAGAACAATATCGTCTACTCCTGATCCGTCAGTCCAGGCGGTCAAGCACTCAGATCTACCTTGACCGAAGCTCTATTTATAAATAACTACGATGCAACTCGATATTTGACTCAGACTACAGCAGGGTCTCCAAATCCGGACGAAATGCTTCGAAAGACGACGTCGGACAAGTCGCTGCCAAACACCACCGACCTCCGTCGAAACAAATCGCCGGTCAATCGACAAGTCCATGGGAGCGACCAACCCCACGAGGGTTCAGTCAAGAGGATCCAGAAGTTCCTCCTCTTTCCGTCGCATCTTATAACCACCGACCACCGACCCGAAACCGATCGGTTCCCTTGCGATGAAAGGCAAAAGGATGTCATAGAACAAGACCGCCGCGAACTCGCAGGATGTCTGGGACGGCGCCAGACCCGTCCTGGACGTGGACCGTCCTTCGGTCTCGCGGCTACTCGGGGGCGCGCTTCAGGCCTCGCCGATCAGCACTTTATCGAGACGCCACTGGCCCGATTCCCGCGAGAGGAGCAGCCGGCCGTCGGCGGAAACCCATCCTCCTCTCCCGTAAGCGGACGCCATGGACGTAGTTCCCGCCCGAGAACTTGTTCCCAGCGTCTTGCCTGTGTTAACTGGGCGGACGGGGAGGAACTTTGGTTGTTGTCCGCCTCGACCTCGAGCAGACCGTCGTCGTAAACCCGAGCCGGCGAGGGGTGACATCGCAGGATGTCCTTCATCGGGCGAGGCTGCAATCTGGGAACAAGCAGCTCGCTCATGACGGAACGACGCCCCGTAAGACGTACCTACAGCGCGCTGCGCAAATTCGAAGGAGTACAAACGGTCGGGGAGGCATCGGTTCACCGGTGGATGCACGAAAGAGATCCAATCTATGGGATGATCGGTCTTCGTGCTCGATCGCGAATCTATCGGACGTTCTCTCTTCTTAGGAAGCTGGTAAAGACCCCCAAAAAAAAACCAAAAAAAAAACCGACGGGACGATTCCATTGCGCTTGATGTGGCCTCGGTAAGGGAGTGCCGCAAGCGCAATGACTCTTAGTTGGGGGTCCGATTATGCCAACTCCGTCGTCCGGGGGACTACCACGGACAATTCGAATCACTCGTCCGAGCCAAAACTCCCTTGGGTCTACAGACTGAGCATCGCCTAAAGACGTTTATCCCCTGGTCATATTGCAGTACCGAACGAAGTATTCGATTCATCGATTGCCGGTGGCTGGGAATGGAAATCAATCGTCGCCGTCGAGCATTGCTCGAAGGTCGTTTCCTAGTCCCTCCGGGCATCTCGCGAGCGCCTTAACCCCGACGGGCACGACTGAACAGTCCCATTCGCCAAATCGTCGTATGATTGAACCGTACCACCGGTATCGGTCGGTCATCGGGTCTTTTGGCATCGGTGATTCCAAACGGTAGATGACGATGGAAGCGTCTGTTCAGCGCTGTGCCACGACAACCGCGGCCGTCGCTCGGACAACTACTCATCAGCGCGATCCCGACGCACTCGCATCTGTTCGCGCCCTTGACTTTGATGACCTTGACATCGGACAGAAGACCAGTCGACTGGGAGAACAGACATTGGGGCCTGGACTGGGCTCAACTGCCAGCATTCGAGGTCCACACTCTTTGTGTGTGATACCACGGCGAAACGATCAGCTTACGATGAGCACTATTCACTGTTGTCCCACGGGGCGGGAATGATGGGAACAACATGAGCGAGAAGCACAATGGAACCAAGGTAGCTCAACCGAAAGGCCGAGACACCGTATCCCTCGTAACGACCTGCATAATCTGGGGTTTGGCGACGTCGCACGATGCCGGCCTCGGCCGAGCGAGAAAAAAAAAAACCGTTGCAGCTAAGCCGTCGTGCTTGGCCATCCGACGCTACTCCGCCCTGCCCTTCGCGGGAATCGGTCTCCGGTTCAAGGCACGTTTCGTGACGACCGAGCTGGGCCTGGCTCGGCGAGATGCAAGAAAAGTCGTTTACATCAACTGACATCAGTCCCAAGGTAAGGCAAGAAAGTTTAGCAATGCAGCCTCACAGGCCAGCTATCTCCATGCTGTCAGACAAAGAGATATGCTCTCTTTAGCGAAGGAGCCCGAAGCTATACCTAAGTCCCTGGCGACACGATAACCACTCGACACCAGGCAAGCAAAAAAGACAATCTTCAGGCCCGGAATCCCTTGGCAGGCCAGACCAGAATCCGTTGACACGCTGACAACGTACTCTACGCTTACGCTCATTCGGATGGCCCATTGACGAAATGTCAGAATCCTTTGCGACCAACGAATCCAGGCATCTCATCTTGTGGAATCCAAAGCGCTTCCTTCGATATGGAGTGAGCACGTCAATTGATCCTTCGTCAAAACGGCCACAAAGGCACCAAAACGGCATCGCAGCCTAGGACAACCTCCGCCAGACATGCTTGCAATCATGATACCTCTCGACGCCTTGCGAAGCGCCCGCTGTCGTCATTGCTTATTCCGCATGACCGACGGCGGTGGTCCTCAGCCCAAGATGACCGGGCTGCAGCCGGGAGGGTTGTCTCACCGAGACGCGGGCGAGTAGGATTGCCTCCCGTCGAGACTCATGCACGCAAGTCTCGGGAATGCGAGGCGGAGATCTCAGGCGCAGTATGTACCCCGGTAATGCGGGACTCGGTATTAAGCCCCGAAGGGTATGGAAGTGTGTTCGGCCACACTTTGCCCAGCTTGCGAAATCTGCGCGAGGTTAGTAAAATAGAGCCCGGCGGGATTGAAGCAAAAAGCCTGTCAGACCTCGGGCGGTCGGCCCAGTTGTCGGTTGTCACACACACACACAAGACACTTGTCACGACCTGTCTTGTTTGACAATAGACGTTGACAGGAGTCAAGAGCTCAGCAATGGCGTCAGGCTTTGCCATGAGATTGCCCAGAAAGGCAACCAGTGTCCAAATGCAGGATGCCGCCGTATCATGTGCTGTCGCCGATGGCAGCAACGTCGCGCCTTGGGATGGCAGGCTGTTTACTCCCGCGTCTTCCCGCACTCGCATGGATTCTCCAGAAACGGGCGGGCAATTCCATCTGGATGGGCCAACCTTGAAAGGCATCAATCCAGGACGCGCACTGTAGATTGACAAGGCAGTGTATCGCGATCCATTGAGGCCGATTGTCATGATTTCTCGATCTCCAAAGTTCAGAGGCGGTAAGCTCTCCTCGGAAACCCGGCTACCATGCATCATTAGCCCACGTATGAGTTAAGTGTTTGCGAAAGACTTTGGCACGGCGGTTTGAAGTTTCGTTGACTACTGTAGGCGCCGGCACGCTCGGTTCATCGCTAAATATTGCTGGTCTTACCAGCAGCATCTGCAGGAACAGGCTTTCGACTGCTGCCCGTGATGAAATCAAACATACGCCTCAAGTGCTTGCATGGACGCCAAAAGCTGAATCTGCTGGGCAAGCGCTGACAGCATCGACAACACCGTCAGTGAGGTTGCCGACTCATGCACTTCGCACCCAAGAGGCAGTAGTAGACGAGCTCTGTGGCGTATTCGTACGCTCACTTTTGCAGGGCGTAGCGGAATCCGTGAGCGGTCTGATGTCAAGGATGGTAGCGTACTGTTTCGTTTCGCCTGAAGTTTTTGCATGTTTGCATTTGAACCGTGCCCCCTCGTGTTTTTTTCCCCTGCTAGGAAGGTTGGTAGACAACCCAACCTTCAACCACATCCAAAATGTTTCGACGTCTCTTACAATTACCTGGCATGGTCTATTGCCTGGACCATAGTCGTAACTCCAGACACTGACAGTGACGGCTGCCACGACCGTCTGCTGCTCTGCCAACAAGTTGATGGTGTGCAGCTGTCTTGTCTAGGAAAGCAGTCGACAGAAGCGGAATCAAGTGTCAGAGAGACACCAATCCGAACGGCTTCTTCCCTTTTTGGGGACTTGGCCAGGGAAAACAACAATTCGTGATCTCGGGTCAGTTACGGCCAAGCGAAGCCGAGGGGGCCGGCTGCTTCGGTTAAGGGAATGACGAGTTACGACCGCTAGGTGTAATATGCATTAGCCGGAGGCTCGAGCAATTTACGAAGCAAGCAGCTCGGGTAGATCATAACCTGATACGACCGCGGGGTGGCTGACGGTGAGTTGTTGATTAGCCGGGAACAAGCGGGTGCATAGTTTGGCTGGGAATAGTTAAGCTGAAGGCTCCGCACCACAGTCGTGATCGGTGTCGGCAGGCGGCGGCGGTCGTTGGATTCGCTGCAATAACAGAGTGCAGATCGGCGCCGGGCGCCGACTAGGCATCAGTGTACATAAGTTCCCGTCGATAGCTCACGGATAGGAGAGGCATTTGTGCCGTGTTCTTTCGCTGCCTGGCTCGTCTCAAGACGAGATGGGCTGGCTCGAGGTTTGGACGCCGAAAATTGCGAGTGAGCGAATGGTGTTCGGCACCCGGATCGGCGGGTTGCAGCACTACCAAGCCATACCGGCAGGGGTGCTGAGGTAAAAGATGCGATGGAAAACGACGACCCTGTTGTATATGGATATGCCAGTCGAATGGGCTGTAAACTGGGATGTGTTGGTGGCTGTCAATGACTAGAAGAAAGACGCGTAGTTTCGAGAACCGAGGACACTACGAGAGCGCCAGTGAAGTCTGCGGCGCCGTCACTTGGGTGGACAGAACAGGCATTGTCGGATCGTCGTTGTCAGAAGATTTGGGGCTGTCGACTTCTCATCGAGATACTTTCAGATACTGAGTGCGCGTGGGATGATGGCTGCGTCGCCAACGGGAGCAACCCCGAAGAACGGACGATAACAACGGCGGATAAACGGGCTATCAGGTGCTGCTTGTCCTGGTGGTTACATACGCTCCGTGCGCTTCCACGGCGGCTTCGTAAAATAAGGTACGCGTGCAACAGTAGAATTAATGCTGAAACGGTGTCTGACAGAGAGCCAAAGTCTGTGTTCGTACTTGGTCACTGAAAGCTCGCATCATTTCACTGCACGAGACGCCGAAAATAGGAACTCGCTGTTGGCAGCAGCCCTTCAACTCAAAAAAGAAGAAGGAGGCTAAGCACGGGCAGTAGGAGAAGCAGGTTGACCAGGGCCAGCTTGGTTGCGGAGCGGCTCCTACGCCGTTGTGTGTGCATGGCATAAGGTGGTCAGCGACCTCGTCGAACGACCTCGAGAGAAGCGTTGCCAGGGCTGTCCTGTTTTTGACTGATCGAGATGGAGCGGAACGTTTGCATCTCCGCGGTTCAACCAAATCGCCGTTTGACAGTCAACGACCAGACCAGTCTGTAGTTCTCCGTACCTCATTAAGCCGCAGTCTGATTGCCGGTTCGATTTGCGGTATGGCCAGAAGCGCGTCGTCCTAGAACTGGGCAGAAGTAGGTGATACAGCCGTCGTGAGTCCGTGACCTGCGCGAACTGTGGACCAAGGGCGATCGGAGAATATCTTTCTAGGAATATGCCTGCCGACACAACATGTGCGTCCCGTGATTCGCTTCCTTGGCCGCGGGCAACGCGCCGAAACTGGCATGGGGAGCCCTGTTCGCCGATTTAGGGCGGACAGGAGGGTGTGCCCGAGCCTGTAGACCCCAGTCGTGTCTCCCCCCCCCTCCCCTCTTTGGGAGTATCAGTGGAGTACAGCAGCTGGTTTCCGCGTGTTGGATGGACAGGCGGAACGTATGTCTGACGACGTTGTGATAGGGGTCCATTCAGGGTAGCATCCGTTGGTTTGGAGTACTTTCGATTTCTGCTCGCAAACAGATCCGGAATGAGGAACTGCTTTGCCGTAGCAGATTGTTCGTTTAATACCAAGCGCAGCCCTGGACGGCCGAGCTGCAGCACAATCTCAGATTCAACCAACGCGGCCCATGTACCATCGCATTTGGATACATCTCGAGTCTTAGCCGCATGATACCTAGGTAGCCAGGAGAGACACTTGAGCGCGCTAATCAGAGCAGATCTAGCGACCTCCATCGTCAGGACCTTATTTTAGCGGACGGTGGCTGCGGATGATTGCTGCCGCTTTCTTTGCCCGCCTCGCTGTTATTTTTGCTGTCAGGCTGTTTCTTTTCTCATCTCATAGTGGTGATGTGTAGACTTTGCCAACCGACCGAGGGTGAAAACGAGGATGCAACTCGACTGGCCAGTCATTACTGCACTTCACCCGGTTGTGTCTCTAGGTTGCTTTTCTCGCTCTTTCGTGTTGTCTGTGTCTGCAGTTTTCCATGCAAAGCTAGAGTGAACATTTGGAAGCAATGATGCCGCCGTGTGTTCGCCGTCCGATGGATCCTTTCATGTCGAAATGCAGGAACATGAATCTTCTCTTGTTGATTAGTTGCGCACAGTCAGAGCCAGTCTGTAGAGAGATTTCTCGAAGCCGCGGAATTCCAGAATAGATATTGTCTGTGGACAACGACTGCGCTAAGCAGAATCTCAGGCACTGGAGGCAGCAGGTAGCGGGCCAACACCTCCTACCTTACCTCGAGGTCGAGGACCAAGTACCATGTTGCCTCGGGTTGAACGGCGGCAGGACTAAGACCTGTGGCGAGGATGAAAGCTTGGCTAGAAACACAAGACAATCAAAGGTAAACAAAGAAGTAATAGGAATGAGAGGGGTGGGGGGGCCGAGTAAGGCAAGCTGTACGGAATGTGGAGAAGGAAGTGGGCACGACTCGAGGCGATGCGTGTCGGGTGGACGTAGCAGCAACAACTCGAGGGAGGTTCCATCCAGATCCAGATCTGTCAGATCCAGATCTGGCCGATATGATTCACCTCGCACTGGCATAGGGCTCAGAAGATGCGATGCCGAATATGCCCTGAAAGAGGATATCGAGGCCGTGTTTCCAAGATGGTGGGCGACTCTCCGAAGTTGCGCAGCCTTTTTTTTTTGGGTTTCCGATCATCGTGCTCTGGCCAACATCGAGGTTGGCTGGTGCCGGTTTTGGTGCCGTTACCGTCGCTGATGTTGTGCCGCACGCTCAGGAAGGTGAAACGCAAGCAGACTGGTGGGAGAGAGAGACATTTGGCTTCAGTCAGGATGGTGGTGAGAGTGTCAAAGTGTCAATCAGTCTCGTTGCCCTCTGTGTTTGTCGGGTGTGTAGTTAGGTATTTACCGTAGGAGGCACTTCAGTAGCCCTGGAGGTAGAAAGAAGGACGACCTGAGGAGGCTGAGGTGGGCAGAGGCAACCGAGGGGGTATGTAACGACGTGTGCCGTGCTTTCCCCTGACAGGAGTTGATCACAATTCCCACATAATCGGAACGGGGGAATGTGCGTGATAAGCCCCACCCGCCAGCCGAGATCCATTATGTCAGCTCGATAGCTGAGTAAGGAGCGGTTCTTACCAGGAAGCTCAGGAGTCATGTGCTCTCCGCCCGGGGGGAATCGGTACGTTCCCCGTTCCCCGTATCTCGGTGATGGGCCCCTCACCACCATCTCTTTCGCCCGTCATCTTCCATCCACATTCACATCCCACCCTCCTTCAAAGTTCACGGTGCATACGTAGTACACACTCATCTTCAACATCATCCCAACTTTCACCCCTCAGGACGCAATCGTAGTGACGATCCGGTCCTCACTCACGCTTCTTTTCTCTCTCACCTTGCCTTCCTCTTCGCTCGCGTTGCCCTCCGCTGTCTTGGGTGCTACCCTAGTGCCTCCTCCCCGTCTCCTTGTTTGTCCCGTCTTCCACACTAATTATCTGTACCACAAATGAAGGATCGTCATCACCCGTAGCTCTTGACCGTTCACCGTTTGAACCATCACCGAACCTTGCAGCTCTAGCGCCGCCGTGGTCGACCGATCTTGGCACAAACACCGTTCTGGCCCCTTTACCGCCGCCAACCCACCTCTTTCCCATGGCATTTATTCCAATTACCATTTTCAATGTATGCTGTCAATGACAGTGACATTGTTTACCTACTCGCTGTTTTCAATACTTCTCTTGCTCATCGTCAGCTCGCCTGGCTCTCGCTTATCAGCCACACCAATGACACGGCGACTAGGATTCAATCGCTGGCCAACAGTGGTTGTAAACCTGTCCGTGGCTCTCTGTCAGCCTTGACCTGTCAAGGCGCATCGATTTACGCATCTTACACGATTGTGTATGCGCGTTTGGCCAAACGGTGCCTTGATCTGGTCCTCGTTACCTCGCCTTGCGGCCAATCCTCCACCAAGAACGAATCTTGCAGCGTCTGTTTTGCCGCCGCATTGCCTGAGCCCCCAACCCAAGTGTAAGAGTCTGACTTCCTGCACCTGCGTCTAATCATCTTGCGTACATTGCGTCTGCGTCTGCGCCTGCGCCTGCGCCTGCGGTTGCGTCTCTGTTTCTGCGCCGCTTCAAAGCAGCACAATCGATGTGCGGGCCAACTTCCGGCTTCAACGGCCGATGTCGACAAAACACGTCTGTTTAGTGCTGTTAAATAACTGCATTGGGAAACCGCGGCGCCATTCCCGCTGGTGGAGGTGAGGTCAGGTCGGAAAAGGTAGAGTAAAGCAAGGTATCCCGCTCACACTATACCCCTGAATCAGAGACACACAGGCTCAGCCCAGCCTCGTACACGAACCGTGACGACATGCCTTTCCGTCTTTACTGCGCAGTACCTTTGCCTGGGATTCCTCTGCCATGCCAGTCAGCACAGGCCAGAAGAAGCAGAAGAAGATGGCACCGGCCAATCGTCTCTTGACAACCGTCGATCTGCCCTGTGCCTTGAAACCCGGCTCAACACCCGCGATCTACGTAGTAGGAAGTACTTCAGTCTCCAGAAACACTCTGGACACAGCCTGCGCAAAGACATCCTGGCCAACCCGCTCTTTTGGAAATACATGCTCGGCCGGGTCTGGGTCTGGCCAGCGATGGACACCACATTGACACGGCCTTGTTCACAACCTACTTCAGTAACCCTTCTCATGGTCTCCCCAGCTTCTCGAGTTGGAGATGGTGGCCGATGTTCCCTTGATTACCTGTCTACTACTACTTCAGTACATTTCATTTCTTTGCTTCCTTGTCATTGCTTTTCGTACTCGTTCGGTCGGCAGCGCTCATCTCTCTCCCACCCACCCACACGCCCCAATTAACCCTTCTCTGACAATGTCTCTGCCAACTCAACTGACTCCATGTGTGACTCTCTTTCTCTTCCGCTTTCTCTAACCGCTCACATCTGCTTCATGCTTGGTCGGCTGTTACAATCTTCACCCACTCCAAGTCACTCTCTATACCTGCACTGTTCCATCCTATGTCGAATACTGCCCATACAGTAACAGACTGGATCTGCAGGGCTCCCAACCAAGCCGGCCAACTCCTACAGGAATCATCTCAATTCTTGTCTGTGCCCTGGCATTTGTTTGATCTCCCACCCCCCCGTCGTCGCCCCCTTCCCACTCCTACGTTCCTTACCTGGCGCGGTAGAACTCCCCGCTCCCTCCCTACCGTCTTAGCCAAGCCTCATAACGCCCATCGCCGTCCTTTCTCTCCCCGTCGCCGCCGTCGCGGCGCCGCGGCCCCTGTCAAACGAAAAGCTTACTCGACTGGGTTAAACAGTACGAACACACTACTCAGGTTCCTGGCGCCGTCCCCCCCGCCGGTCTTGGCCGTCTGTTAGTTGGTCTACCCGACTAGCATACTGAAGTAGGTCCAATGTGTGCGATACGAAGACTCGTGACCCGTACCGTACCTTAGCAGCTGGCACACCCACGCTCACACACACACGCATACACACACACACACACACACACACACACACACACACACACACACATACACAGATCCCTCCTGATCCCATAGCACCTACTACTGTGCCCCGTATGCAAGCAGGTACCTTGCGTGCCTCTTGTCCACCTCATCATTCGCAGTAGCAGTAGCAGTAGCCTCCTACTTGTTTGTCCCTGTGCTGCCGAGCCCGGCCGAAGAGCCCTGTCTGCGCCGTCCACAGACCCGTCGACTTGCATTCTCCACCCTCATCAGTTCTATCTTCAGCCATGCTTCCAAGACCGGCTCCATCGCGACTGAACACATGTCGGTGCCGTTTCTCCCTCCACTCCCAGGCACTAGTGCCATCATCCAAATGCCCAGGATAAGCAATGCCGGACCACAAAGTAGTCTCGTACCTTTCTCAAGGATCCATGTTGCACATCTCCATATGCTCCAGTGTCTTGTCCCCAACGACTGTGCGTTCTCACTCTGCTTTTCGTCCTGAAGCAGGCACCGCCTCAGCCTCCCAAGATCCCATCGCCCGTCACCCACACTATGACCTACCCTGGCCATCCAAGCTATTCCCACTCTGCTGGGTAGCTGATGCCATGCCCAGACCGCTTCCGTATTCGCCGAGCTGACGGGTTCCATGCAACCCCTGCTCGATACGCCCGGCCCTGGTCCATCCATACATACATACGTACGTTCTTCCTTCAGTCCTCGACTGCTTCCGCGATATATTTGAAAACCGTCCACCCATTCTCAACTCCTTTTGTCGAATCCTGAAGGAACTTTGTTTTCGTATCACTCGCTCGCCTCCCTTTTACATCGGCAATAACGATCTCTTGGATGCAAGTTCGTCCAGAACCCAAATTAGTACCGTCACCCTCGAGCACTTCTTGTCGAACCTTACGTCGTCGGCCCTCCCATCGGCCCCTTCTTATTACGCCTCGCCCTGCTTCTTCAATCTTTCCGCCAGCTGCAACTTCACTCCACCGTCTCTGCCTGACCTTGCGCACATTGACTGAGCACAAATACACACGTGCTCACTTACGCTTTCGAAGAGATATACACCGACAACTCTGGCAATCAAGACACACCCGCCGCACCGCCGCGACTTGATGATTGTGTGCGTATAAGTGGTCGAACCAGAATCGCCTCAAGCGAGTGCTCAAGAATCTGCCACCATGGTGTTTTGCGCCTACTGTGGGAAATCCTTCACCAGGAAGGAGCACCTAGAGAGACACATCCCTAGCCGTATGTGCTTTCTTTCTTCGTCGTCAGATTCAGAATCAGGCAAGACGACTAACTTGAAATATCGCAGATACCAATGTCAAGCCTCATCGGTGCAGTGCTTGCCAGCTGTCCTTTGCTAGACGGTCAGTATTTCATGCTCCTTCTTGTCTTTGACTCCGGTCACTAACAGTCCAACAGAGATCTCCTCCAGAGACATCACTCAACATACCATGAGGCACGAGACCCGATGGAGCCGCTGCCTGGTGGTGTGCCCACCGTGGCTGGCCGAACGCCCATCGCATGCCAGAACTGCGCGAACGCAAAGACGGGGTGCGACAAAAGAGTCCCATGCTCGAGGTGTGCCGAGAAGAACCTGCCCTGCGCGGCCAGGTTCGCCAGGAGATCATCCAAGGCCGCCGTCAGGGCCGCCCAAGCCAGCGCTGCCTTCCAACAACAGATGATGCCTACTGCTCCCCCACCACCTCAACCAGCACAGCCAGTCGCCTTCATGGATCTGGACCCGACGTTGCCCAAGCGGGACTCTCCAAGCAAAATGTCGACAAGCTCGCCGATCGCTACTATGGACCCTCGCATGGTCGATGGATCGATGAGGAAGAGCTCGCCCGCGCAATCTCACAGCAGCCCCAATGAATTTCCATCACCGCATAGTCGGATCGAGGGGCTGGATGAGTTCATGCAGCTCAACAACGACTTCATTACACCCGACACCAACTACCATGACATGATGGTGTGGCCTGAATATCCATTGGAGCTGGACATGTACTCGAATCAGGTACCAATCTCGCGTCCCGACTTGCCGATGCCGAGTTTCACTGAGTTGAGCGATATGTCATCGACATCTGCGTCAGAGCCTATGACTGCCTCTTCATCACGCGGTTCCATTCACACCCGAAGCACCAGCATAATGTCCACTGCTGACTTGGATACGACAATGAAGCCGGCAGAACCGGGTATGGGTGTGATGAATGATTCGATGATACCCGAATTCGAAGTCGTCATTGCCGCTGAGGACTCGTGGCCTCTCGCTCGCTGCAATCCTCCAATCTACTCGGGCACCTGCCCGAGAACCGCGATCGTACACCTGGAGTGCCTCGAACGTAAGTCGAAGGAGGATGGCACCTGGAGCTCTTTGGAAAAGTATCTCGAGAACGTCGATTGGGATGCTTCAGATGCCTCTGTCGTCCCACTCACCTCGCGCACACGCGACAGGATGCTGGCCATCACGCAGTCGTTCCTCCAAAAGGCACTCGAGATTCACCGCAGCGGACTCAATAATGGGTACTCCAAGACCGGCTATGCGACTCCAAGCGAGTTCAACTTCATCGTGCTCCCACCCACCAAAATCCTCGAGTACTTCCTCCGCAGTTACGTTCGCAGCTTGCATTACTACTATCCCCTCATCGTTGCTGGATGCGTCGACCCGAACGAGATGCTCCTGAACAACCAGGCGTCGACGTTGCTCGTTCTTCTGATGATCGCTCAGGGCGCGTCGCACGTGCCGATGGCGGAAGCCAGGTACCTTGCCGCAGGCCTTACGGAAACTTGCCGTATCTCGCTCTTTGACGTCATCGAGAAGGATGTGGAGTTGTCAGCCGATCCGGTTGCACTCCGCTGCGCTCTTCTGTTCACCTTGCTTGGTGCTTGGAGCGGTGACAAGTGGTTGATGGACATCGCCATGGGACAGAGGGGGATGTATCTGTCGGTAAGTAGCTACGATGTCCCACCAGCAAGAATCCAGAACGCTGACACGATATAGATGCTCAGGCACGCTGGCATGCTTGAACCTCAGCCGTCGATGATCCCGACTTTGAACAGCACAACCAGCACTGAGTTGCAATGGCGAGCATGGCTGCACCGAGAGATGCAAAACAGACTCGTCTACAACTGGGTTATGGGTGACCAAGAGCTCAGCTTGTTCCACGACACTCCGCCTCAATTGGCCATCACCGATCTCCAATGCCCTCTGCCCAGCCCTGAGGTTCTTTGGCTGGCTTCCAACTCTGAACAATGGCTCGCCAACGTGCAGAACATTTACGGATGCACCGCCAACGTCAACCCTCAACTCCTGTCCAGTCCATCCCTCACTCCATCACTTTGTGAGCTGTTCCAGGACTTTATCCACGATAATCTCTCACGTCGCCATGGCAGCTTGTCCCCCCAACAGCTCCGTCTTCTTCTGCACCCTCTTCAGGCTCTCCTTTGCCACCTGAGACAGATGCTTTCTTGCTTTTCCGACGTTCTCTCCACCCGTCGCGCGACTTCTCGTACTGTCACCAAGGCGAGCACAATGCTTCGCCTTGAAGAAGTCCAAGCACTTCTGCAGAAGTGGTACGAGCTCACCATGTCTCTGTCCAAGAACAACCCCGACTGTGGTACAACCCGCTGCAACCTGGTCTTGTACCATCTCATCTCTTTGAATGCTGTCACCAACTTCCCCGAGATCGAGCGCCTTGCTCGCCGCGATGGGTTCGACGGGTCGTACTGGGAGCTCAGCTTGCGCCACAAGCGTTGCGTGTACAATCGCGAAGAGGCCATCTTCCACTGCGGCCAGGTCCTCCGCCTCCTGCGATCTATGCCAGCTGATCGCCGACCTTGCTGGTGGCCTGCTGGCGTCTATCGCGCTACCCTCATCCTCTGGGCCGACAGCATCGCACGGCTCGATCCCAATTTCCAGAAGGCCCAGCAGTCTTCGCAGCAGTCGCATTCATCCTCTTCCCCCGCCTCTCAACATCAATGCCAAAGCCCCGAACACATTAGCGGCGCTGGCGCCTCGAACGCAGCTACAAGTGCGCAGCCACATGGCAGCGGAAACATAGTCGCCATTGACCAAGTCACTCCTGAGGACCCGGTTGTCATCTCTTACCTCTGGAGTGCAGGTGATGGTGTGCCGGTCCTCACTCGCCGTGACGGGACCACACTGGGCCTGGACAAGCCCTCTGAGGTGATCGGGTACGGCGTCATGGCTATCGAAGAGGGCGTTACCTGCCGCATCGGCGATGGCATCAAGCGCAAGCTCGTCACGCTCAACAACAACTGGAGTGTAACCGATTTCAGCGGTTCGACTACGGCTTAGGTTTTCACTCCTTATTCTACGTTCATCTATACGTTCCTTTTAATGCCCAACAAAAAATGCTACTACTTTTTGTGTCATTTCTACCTCCATCATTTACATACACTGGATATATGGGACGTCTCAATACTTTCAGCGGTGGGCTTCCTTTACCTGTACAATCATCTGTTGCTTCATTGGCGTCTACGGCTCAACGACACTTTGTGCGCATTTTGGGGGACCGACTGGAGGATGCCTCTGCAAGCAAGCATAAAAGACCTCGTCTGATGAATTGGGAGACACGCAGGGATACGGCGTTTTGCACAGAAGCAGCGATTGGACTTGTTTCTCGTTTAGTTACATTCATGGGACTTCGGATCAATAGATACCTCGGGCCACTGGTCGTGATAAGGGAGGGCCTTCGCTTCTGAAAGCAGCATGTACTTAGCCTTTTGCAAAACAACCCTGCAAAATCTACAAGCTTTCACTTGTCCAGCATCATCAACTACGCTGCTGAAGTTCACTTTGAAATAGAACCAATACGACTCGCATGAAAAACGTGAAGGCAGTATGTCCCGGCGTGCTGGATTACGTGCTCACAAGCAAAGGGGGATCAGAAATCATGGAAGAGATGAAGTGGTGCCGACGAACGAGACGAGACGAAATCGCATGAACTGACATTGAATTCCGGGCGGGTGGCATGTGACATGTGTGGCAGGGAGAGCGAGAGACAGAAAGGCGTTGGTTTCTGCAGCTTTCAAGGATGGCCGAGGCCAAACACGATAAATGTTGCGAGTTGGTCCCGAACCTTTTCTTATCCCAGCTTCCCTGCTTCGACCTGATCTCGAGACCACTCCCGAGAAACACGGACCAAACCATGGGAGAGATGGTGAGAAAGGGTGACCCCTCTTGTGTTTCCTGGTCGGAGGGTGGTTAAATCCCGCGCGGAATATTTCGTCCGAAATCTTTTTGTGTGTTTGAACCATTCTGTTGGGTCGCTCGGGGATGTCCCGACGAGGAAGAGAGGGGAGAGGGAGTGAGAGAGAGGTAGTAGGAAGGTAGTGGGCGGGTGTTAGGAAAATCATGAGGGCGACGAATGAAACTTGCCCATCAGAGGGGAACATAGCCGATGGCAAGGAACCGCCGTTCTCGCACTTTTCCGCGGGAGATAAAACAAGGGAGATGTACACACGTGACGAAAGAAGAGTCGACAAGGGCACCGAGGAGCTTTTCGGAAGATGGTGTGTGGCAGCAGACAACGTCATGGCGGAATACGGAAGACTTTTTTTTTTCGTTTTTTCGCAGCGGCTGCGAACACACACACACATATTGGCGCAAGGTTAGAAAACTCGTCGTGCGCCTTTCACAGCGCGACTTTTGCTACCATGTCAAGGTAGGGGGCATTTTCGAAGCGGCCGTTCCGCCTTTTCGATCGCCGGGTCGCGCGAGCGGAACCACGGACACTCCACAGCGGGGAGACGGACGGGCCAAAAAGGGGGGGGGGGGGAGGGATCCGGTGGACTGGTGCGGGATGAATATGTTCAGAGGCGCCGCCGAGTCGCACAACGGAACTGCGGTCTGGTGGGCGCGACCGACCGCACCGAGGCCGAGGAACGCCAATGCCGCGAGAGCCCCGAACCAAAGGTCCGAGATGTCGTCGCGAGTGGCCAGACTACGAAGCATCATTTCTCCCGTGTGTTTCACCGAAACGAAAGATGGGTTCCATCTTCTTTGGTTTCTGGATTCAGTCGACCCTCGCGCACGTACTTTCAAAAGGGCACACACGGCAGTCGAGGGCGGGAAAACACATACCTACACTTGTTTACCGCCTCATCCGAGCCATCCTCAGTCCACAACCGTCCCATCTTTCAAGGCGGGCGCTGCGTCTACCACAGTACTGTAGTATGTATGCGGGTGCGTGTGTGTGTGTGTGTGTGTGTGTGTGTATGTGTGTGTGTGTATGTGTGTGTGTGTGTGTGTGTGTATGTGTGTGTGTGTGTGTGTGTGTATGTGGTCTTGTTGGCTCGGCTTCACACTCGTATGTGTGTGTGTGTGTGCGCGCGCGCCCGCGTGTGTGTGTGTTTGTGTATGTGGCTAGAGACTTCCCGGGACAAACACCAAGTGTTTTGACAGTCCCTTTTTTGACGTGAGGGTGGCTGGGAGAGTTGACGATGCCAACCCAAAAGAAAAGCCAAAAACGAAAAAGGGGGGGACCAAATTGATCAGGGAAGGGGCCGTGTGTTTCGCATCAGGAAAGAAACAAGACGTTTCCGCGCCGCATGACATGACCGCCCTCTCGTCCGAAGTCCTGAGGGTCGTTTGCCCGTTCGGGTTTGACCTTACGAAAGTCGGCGAGGTAGGTTAGGTCTGTCTCTTGTTGGGCCAGGGTGAAGGACAAGGTTGGTTTGCTCGATCAGGGGTGTCGGCACTTCGAAGACAAGGCAAGCCCTACAATGTGGTCACGCCGGAAAAGGCGGGAAGCCCAAGTCCAGCGTCCGATGATTCGCATTTCGGTGTTAAACCATTGGATGGATTCGCG
Source organism: Colletotrichum euphorbiae (assembly GCA_037178605.1). Classification (NCBI taxonomy): domain Eukaryota; kingdom Fungi; phylum Ascomycota; class Sordariomycetes; order Glomerellales; family Glomerellaceae; genus Colletotrichum; species Colletotrichum euphorbiae. The sequence continues at coordinate 78,398 of JAXCEF010000216.1, forward strand.
ACACGGTGACGGGAGCTTCGCGCTGCCCTACTCACCGAGATGGTGGGGGACGCCGTATCGCGGGAAAAGGGGGGGGCTTTTAAGCGTCATGGTTGTTTACTGTACCCGTACTCACACCGACGCTGTCCTTGTCGAAGATGGCTGTTGTTCAGGCGCTTCTTGAGTCGTGGACGTGTTCGATGGATACTTTTCGTATCCTGCGACTTCCTCTGGCTCAAGTATGAGGGGGCTGTGGTGATGTCTTGACCACCAGGCGCGGCCCTGGGAGCGTGAGCGGCGGGATCGTCCTCCGAGTCTAGATCGCGATACCGAAGAACTCGGCCGGTCGGCGGTTGTTGATGGAGCTGAACGAACAAGCCCTTTTTTTTTACTTTTTTTCCTTTGTTTTTCTTTTACAGCAAGCCGCGCGATACCCAGCTTAACTGATATGGTATAATATGCACAAGGGACGTCTTTGCTCAGGGATCACTGGAATCTGGGAACACCACATACACTCATCGCGACTTTCTAGCCAAGAGTATGTAATTCTAGCCCCATGGAGGGGCCATGGGTTCAGCGGGAGGATGTACATCAGCCGCATATCAACCGCTTTCATGACGCAAGTCTCTGGGACGGACCGCTGGTCAACTTGAGCGCGTAGGTTGAGCTGTAGACCAATGGAATGTGTATACCGCCGATTTCAAGAAGATCGTTCTCATCGTGATCCCGACGAGTCTCGTCTCGAGGGATGACGACACATCCCAGATGAACGGATAGGCACCGATTGGATCGAGCCAGATGTCTTTCGTTCGAATTCAACCCGAGTCGCCCAGACCAGGAAAAAAAAAACATCAGTCTGTCAACATCATTGGAGCCGTTCGAGAACCTTGTTATTTGCTTTGGGGTAGATTTGGCACCAACTAAAAGTAAACCAACCTGAAGGCAGAGAGCTGCCCGAGCCTATCCTAGAGTTGCCCGAGAGAACAAGCAAAACACGTGCAACTCTGTCAGTTCCTGATCGCTACACGGAAGGAGAAAGTTCCGCTCTTCTCCGGGCCGCCGCTCTCACCTCGGTCTGAATTGGGCCGACGCCGAGGCACCGAACCGAGAGTCGATGCGCTTTCTGTCTTTTGCGGTTCCCGGATCCGCGTTCCGGTGCACGGTGAGAAGGCCCCGACAGCGGCAACGCGCGCTGCAGGTGCTACAACGTCTGGGGTTTTGCATGGTTTTGCGTACGTGGCTCCGGATTTTGTCGCTTCGCGCCTGTCGACTGATCTCGACGTGGGGAGACGCTTCCGATCTCGCGAGTCTCTAGCTGCGTAGTGACGGCCAAGCCCAAGAGACAGACACCTCGGCCCTCGGCACAGTTTGTCAACTCTGACCGTTACCGGATTTTATGGCAGCCAGCCCCTAAATGGTTCGTTGGCCGACTGTTATCGTCCCCCAAGACTGAAGAACGGAGTTGACAAGCGATTCCGCGTTTTGAAACTTGCTTGCCTCGGCTTCTCGGTTGATCAACTTGATCCGGAGCGGAGCGAAGTCTTCTAACAATAAATCGCCATATACGGACTTATATCTATGCTCTCTTCTCCTATTAATTAATTGACTACTAATATTTAACTGCTCTTTGCGAGTTAGTCGTATATTTCACCGCTTTTTATAGATTAGTTAGATTAGTCAGGACCGCTCTTCGCGGATTAGTCGGACGCTTAACTGCCCTTTGCAAGCACCTGGGTTCACTACGCTCTAGGATTTTCGCTGAAGACCTACTAATACCTATCCCACTTACCTTCAGTGTCCTACGTCGTACGTGTAAGTTGAAGCGGCGATTGTCTTTGGTAGTATTAACAAAACAGCTGCTTTCGGAACATTTGCGTGGGAAATGAACTAGGCAGACTTTTTCCATCAGCAAGGGCCTTTTTTTTTTGTTTTTCTATTTTTCTTTGTTCCCCTTTCAAATTCTCTGCGAGCCATTCTGATCGAGACCAGTTGAGCTTTACTGAGTCTGGTGCATTACATAATCTGCAGCTGCAGTTGTCCTACCGACGAAAACAAAATCCTCAATTCTTCTCGCCTGCGAGTAAAGCTGCGGCACGAACTCCCGAACCAAGCTTCAGCTCGGCGTTCGTGGCTTCGCCCTCATGGCGCGAGTCTCAGTCTCCATAGCGACCAAAGTGAGCCAACAGGTTTCCACGGACGACCGAAAAAGTCACGGGATTTCGTTTGGGGGGGGGGGGGGGAGGGTTCGTAGGCACCGCACTATACCGACCGGACCTCCGTTGGGGGTGGGGCGCGCCCCCCCTTTCGCGGAGGCGGCGGCGGCGGCGGCGTGGGCGCGCAACCGCAGACCGGTCTGCCCACCCCCTGACGCCGCCGTCGCGCCTTCGCCCTGACATTGGTCTTCCCGTACTCTGGCTAGGCGCGACGCTACCGCGCAGCCATCCATCGGATCAACAGAGCGTTCAACTCAACTCAGTTCAGCGTCTATCGCCAAGTGCCTGGCTCCCGTGGCAACCAAAGAGCTGGTTTGCTTCTTCGGGACCTGGGGAGAGACGGCCGAGGAGATGTGCAGGGCACACGATTGGGTCCCGTCGGCAAATGGCTGGACTCTCCCCATCCCATCTCCCGAGAGGAGAAGAAAATCTCCACAACTCCGGCGTCCTGCTCCGGGCGTGAGCAGCCCCGGGTGGTTCACTATCAGGAGCTCTCGCTCATGGAGACAGACCGCATCCCCAACCACAAAAACCGGACCTGATCCAGGCAGAAGTTTCACCGAAGCAGCCAGCAGGTAAGCCCCCGTATCATCGGCTAATCTGCGTGCTCTGGTACCACAACGAATATGGGATAGTAAAACAAAAGAAATCAGATCATCTAACCGTCTGCAGCCCTGATGCTATTGGATGGCGCAAACGCTCCCGCTGTGGCGTCTAGTTTGGTCTGAAAAGACGCCGGACCCTCAATCCCTCTCGGGAGAAGAAGAGCCCAGGGGGGCCGGGGGGCGCGCGCGCGCGCGAACGCGAGGACCTAATCCCATTTCCTCTTTCGTTCCTATTCTAGTTGTTGCCCTTTCAACGTAGCTTACCTTACCTTACCTGACGACACCTCTCTGTCTTGCCCCGGGCACCGATCCTAGCTTGAATCCACCCGCCAATGCAAGCTCGGTGTCTCGCTAACCGGGCGGAGGTGCGGCGCCCGGGCGGACATGCGTTCGGTCTTGCTTTCGCTCAACCCTTTTTTTGGCAAAAAGCGTCACCTGTGAAGATTGCAGAGTCCCGTATATATAACTTCCTCCACATAACCTCCTTGACCACTGCTTCTGACAACTTCTCATCTTCACCCGCTTCATTCCTTTCCCAGACACCACCCCCCTTTCCTTTCAGACACCTGTAGTAAACCATGGCTCCCTCCGCTGACTACGACAACGCCTCTCAGCAGGCTGGCTACGACGCCGCCCGCCCCTTTGTCGGTAAGGTCGCCCTGATCACCGGCTCCGGTCGCGGTATCGGCCGCGGCATCGCCGTCGAGCTCGGCCGACGCGGCGCCAACGTCGTCGTCAACTACGCCTCCTCCGCCTCCGCCGCCGAGGAGGTCGTCGCCGAGATCCAGAAGCTCGGGTCCAAGGCCGTCGCCCTCAAGGCCGACATCAGCAAGCCCGCCCAGGTCGTCGACCTTTTCGACCGCGCCGTCGCCCACTTCGGCCGCATGGACTACGTCGTCTCCAACTCGGGCAAGGAGGTCTGGTGCCCCGAGGAGGATGTCACCGAGGAGCTCTTCCAGAACATCTTCGACCTCAACACCCGCGGCCAGTTCTTCGTCGCCCAGCAGGGCCTGAAGCACTGCGGACGCGGCGGCCGCATCCTCCTGACCTCGTCCATCGCCGCCTCCATGGGCGGCATCCCCAATCACGCCCTGTACGCCGGCTCCAAGGCCGCCGTCGAGGGCTTCACCCGCGCCTTCGCCGTCGACTGCGGCGCCAAGGGCATCACCGTCAACGCCATCGCCCCCGGCGGCGTCAAGACCGACATGTACGACGAGAACTCGTGGCATTACGTCCCCAACGGCTACAAGGGCATGCCTATCGAGATCATCGACCAGGGCCTGTCCAACATGAACCCCCTCAAGCGCGTCGGCGTCCCCGCCGACGTCGGCAAGGTCGTCGCCTCTCTGTGCCACCCTGACTGCGAGTGGATCAACGGTAAGTCTAGTCCTGACACAGGTGCACTCTTTGACGCAAGTTCGAATGATGCTGACCAACAATATAGGCCAGGTCATCAAGGTCACCGGTGGTGGCTGCTAATCGCCATAAACTTTGTAATCGTGACACCTTAATGCATCAGATCGCGAGGTGAAGCCGGACATCTTGTGATCCATCGGTCCGGGTCTGGGTTGGTTAAGGTGGGGAACCAAAGAGAAGGGAGTTACAATAACGTATCTATCTAGGGCAGGCGTATGTAGAAAATGGACACACTTTGACTAATACCAACCACTCGGCCTCGCGAATCCATTGTGACGACGTGGAACCTTGTTCTGTGATTCCTTTCGGTGAACAACGCTCCACGTCACGATCTCAATCTTCTATGTTGTGGTATCGCGATTTCGACGAGTCCGTAGTCCTGGTGGGTGCGCCCACAGGGACTTCATTCCTCCAGTCGAAGCTGATACTCTCCAGAACCATCATAAAACGACAGCCTCAAAGATGGCTGCGTCAGCCGCTAAAAAAAAACCCCAAATTCAAAACGGTCGCCGTGGCTCGTATCATAGACTGCACACGACCTTGGCGGTTGTGGCTGCCGTGCAGTAGATACTCGATGGGCCGCAATTCCTTTCGCGCTTCTTCGACCACCGCTGGCCCAGACCATTCGGACGGGGAAAGGTGAGAGCTTATTCAGAACGGGAGGGCCGTGATATTCCACTTCAAAAGTTCGGAACCGTGCGAGTACCAGATACTTGATCCTCCGGCGCGTTCAGCACTTCACAGAAATGGAAGATCCGTTGGCCATTGCTAGTCGAAGCCGGACGCTTATGAAGCTTCCCCGCCCTCCCCGCCCCGCCCGAGAAGCTCCATCCATAGCAGATGATTCCCGTCAGGGACCAGGTCTTTAGCGAATGCCGACGACGCGACCGACATGGCCGTCATAGGGGATGTTCATGCACTCACGCCGTTGGACTCGGCCTCTCGAAGCTAGATACGACGACACCGTAATCACTTGGAAACGTTGAACGTGCTCCGATTTTCCCAGCGAGGGAGCCTCGGCCGCTCCTGGCTGTGCTCGAAAAGCTGACCGTGAAGCAAGCTCGGAGCCGTTTTAGATTTCATGCCGTGAGATCTATCTGGCAGGACGGACGACCCTCCGAGCGTACCTCTTCCCGTTTGCTGACTGGCAGCAAAGCGCGCAGCTGCGCATCCGCTGGTCCGTTGCTGACGCGGGCGTGCGAGACAAGAGCTGTGATCCTGGTCCTGCGCATTCTCATCCCAATTAGACCCATGAGAAGAGCGCTTGGTTTGCGGGAAGCCATCCGTCAGAGTCGTACCATTCAGTCCGACGGTTGCGCCTATAGCCGAGGCAGGAACTAAGATTCTAACGCTCCACCCCCGGGGGGAGAAATCCCGAATCCAGTCGGCAATGTCATGAAAAGTGCCGATGCCATGACTCTCCCAAGTAAGACCTGCATCAGGAAGAAAAAAGTCAATGTTTGTTACGTTTATAAGCAATAGGTCGCTCTACGGCTGGTTGTCGGCTTTGCAGCCCTGCGAGATACGTCAACCGAAGTATGCGGTCCCGGGCCCGGGGCTCCACTGGGATGGGGTCGGTCGGAGCGGATTCCATTCGGCTGTGCGGATCCCCACCGATCTGAACCGATTCCGAACTGCCCACACGCCGGGGGCGGGGGTTTATCGTCAAGCTCGGTTCACCTCTTTTTTGCGGCAGGATTGAGAACTCCGAATACTACTGGCTGGATTTTCCGATACTACGTCTATGACGCGCGACGTCAGCCATCGTCAATACCACGGGAGCGCACGCTTACAAAACGGCGGATTCGACGATCAGCGCTGCACAGCCGGCCGGCGCCATCTCTGTGTGGGGCATCGCATCATGGCGTCTGGGGTGCTCCCGGCGGATGTTGTCGTCGTACAAAGCATGCAGAGCCGTTTTCTTTCCCACCGCATATGTTACTTTGCAGGCGCCCGAAGTGACGTTGAATTTGCTGGCCTGCTTACCGTGACCTCGATGCCGAGGCCCCACGGTCGCTGACACCCAACGATTCTTATCTACCCAAAATCCTCCCAGAGGCTTCGGGATGCTGGGTATTATTCACTTTGTGGGCATCTGGGGGGAAGGGGGAGAGAGCCCTGCACCCTTATCATGACGAGAGCCGGGCCTGGGGCTCTGGGTAAGTTGCCCGCCCCGCTGCTAATGCCATGGCACTCTGACATACATGAGAAAGAAGTAGTCCTGGCAGCTTCGTAAGATGACAACATCAGCGACCCAGATGCAGAGAGCATTGCTATAATTGCTGCCTGTGAGAGCTGTAAACATTATCGACCATCGAACCCTGGTAACCCAGGTGGTCGTTTCACAGAAGAGAGGATGCCGGCAACTCCCTGAATCCGCGATGAAATGTTGTTTCGCACGAGTACCATGTCTTCGGACTCTTTTGGACGCGCCAAAACGCTTCACTGCAAAATTGGGTTACAAAGAGCGGTTAGAAACGTCATGCTGGGACCCCGAAAATCGGCTGCGGCAGAAGCAACACGACGTAATGATACGTGACAGCGGACACCTGCTTCAAGAGCATCTAGATACGGAGAGCACCTATCAAAGCTGTTCTTAGGTAACGTCACTAGAAAACAGCGACTGGCTGCGGGAAAGTTTTCGATGGTTAGACTTGCTTTCCGAGGTCACGAATTGGGCAAACCTGACAAGCTATTGGTCTGCAAGACCGCGCAGTGTCAGCCTCATTTGCGAACGAGTGCATGTCATGGAAAGATGGAGCCGTCACGGATTTGATACCATCATGAGTCTCAGCATTCGGTCATAGATGGGTAGCTGATGGACGTGGTCACTGTTATCTAGCAGATTTCAGCTCTATCGAAGCAGGCCTCGGTGTATATGATGTCGTGGCTGCTATGTTGTTGGTTTGTCGCAGCTGAAGTCACCGTGAGAGCCAGAACACCCCCTGCAAGGCAGCCACCAAAAGAAATAATTGAGTATAATAGAGCCTCGTTGGGGGTTGGAGTAACGAAGTGGTGTGGTGCGGGATATACTGCTTCGCCGAATGAGAGTGTGGATTGTTGATGTGAGGCATATTTCCTAGACCTGATGTAGAGGCACTGCGGGCTGCGAATTGGGCGGAGAGTCGGCTCACATGGCGGGTGAAAAAGAGAGATGCGCCTCAGCGGGTATGGGAAGATGCAATGCTGCAATAAAAAGCCATGGCTAGAAAAGACTTCAGCTGCAGAGTAGAATGAACCAGAATACGAAACGATGCATAGAGTCGAGGTCGCCGAGAGAAGAAAATGTGGCTGCGTAAGCGTTGGCCACGGTGACTGAAGCCCCGAGACACCGTTGGAAAAGAAGCAGCACATCCACGAATTGGAGACAGAACCATCTCGTTTAGGACGATCATGTCCTATTCCGTTGTAGAGACTACTGACAAAGGAACGTCTGGATAGGCAATGGCCCTTGAAGCGTCCCGAAAGAGTCGATAGTGAGGTCTGTCGCCCCTGGTTGCACCCAGGCCCAGTTAAATAGAGTCAGTGACGATATTGGAGAGTTTCGAAGAGTATACATAGTCCTGACTCCTGCTCGTCGATCTTTTGATTGTTGCGGGGTTGGCTTGACATGTTCTCGGGATCGACCACACACATACCGGAGAATTGGACATGACGCAAGCCACTTGGACCCCCTCACTGCTGGGCTGGCGGGCAAAAGCCTAGGTGTTGGCGACGACGTCGTATCCAAGGGCTTCGGGGTCCAAGAGGTGGGCATCATTCGCATGCCAAGCGGTGGCACCTAGACCGGACGGATTCTGAATTCGAATCAAAGAGAGAGGATCCTCCCTAGATGATAGCACAGGTGTGCGGGTGTGCGGATGCGCTTTGCGGCTTGCATGTCGGCACACAGCAAGGATGAGGAGTTGGTGCCTTCGACTTCGTGTGTGTGCAACTGACCGCTTATTCCTTTGCATGTGGATGGCAGCGCGTAATCATGTTGAGAGTAAGATGGAGGTGCCGCCGGTGTTGCACAGGCGCGGCTTCGCGGATGATTCCCAATTTGCTGATGCGGAAAAGCTGCTGGGGAAAAGCCTGGCTGCAGACGATCAATAGTCGGGCCAGTAAGATGGGTCGGGGCGGAGGAGGGACGACGGGTTGGCCTATGAGGCAACGTGCGTACCTTCGCGGGTGCAGCTGAGAGTCGACGATGAAGAATAGGAGGTCAAGACAGAAGTGGCCATGGTGGTGCGGAAGCAAAGTGGCGGGGCGGGAGAAACCTGTCGCGAACACGTACCTATCATGGGAAAGGAAGCCCTGAAGGTGAGGGACGTGAGACGACAACGGCGCGGTCCTTGCGCTCGCCTTCGTGTTCTGTCTGTTGCTCCTCTCGTTTGTGGGTTCTTCTGATTTAGTATGGTAGGGAAGAAGGAGGAAAATCAGGGCGGTGTAGTCCCAATCCCGTGTGTTGCGCGCTGTAGCTGTAAGTCGCCCTTTACAGAACAGACAACCTTAGTACATTGTTTCCCTAAGAAATGTGGTGGTTTCCGTAGCCCAGGTGAGCGGTGAACGCTGTGCTGAGATCGCGGGTCGTGTGTCCCAATCCAAATCCTCCGATTGGAGGTGGAGAATGAGATAAGGCACAAAAAAGAATGACTAAGCCTCATCGGGTGAAATCCGGCACGTGCAACGACAGCTGGAAGCCGTGTGGGTCTCAGCCCGGATCCCGGATGGCACCGCGACGTGGAGTTCCTTCCTAATGGGACCTACAGTAGGTAACCTAAGGTTCCTCCACAACGTCTTTTCCATCTCAGACTGGACGTGCAGTGCCTTTGCATCCATGCTTGCGAATCATCGTCTCCGTCGCCGTCATCCTCATCATCAACCCGACTCGTACCCACGAGCCAATCGCCTCCGGCAATAGTCAGCAGAATGATCTGACTTACATATCCGAAGACCTCACTGCGCCCATTATCTGTCTGGAAGAAGCAATCAGGTCAATGGGTCCTCTACCCCGATTCGCTCTAGTCGATGCAAAGACTTCTTGGGCCTTGCTGAGGGCTCAGGCAGACCACTTGCAGACCCCAGCTGCCTTGCTTTGCGCAAGGCGTCGAGGCCATGCCGCAATTACGCATTCGAAGGCAGACGTGTCGTCTTCGACGCAAGACCCATAAGCGGAAGCCAAGACGTGTACAACTCGTCAGCCTACCAAAGCTTCCGTCTTGGCCAAAAGAGGATTGCCGCCTTTTTCCCGCCGTCTGACAAGTGCTACCCTCCGGCAACTGGGATCTGTCCGTGTCACCCAACGCCAGAGACAAGCTCACAGGGCCCAGCCTGCCAGCATCTACTATAGGAATGGTGCAATAAGATGCTCAGCTACGATCTTCGCTACGTAAGCGCGGCTTCGTTATCTTCGGAATTGACGAAACGGAAAATTTAGTAATGCGGTTGTCACACGAGACTACTGAAAATGCGAGACATTCACCGTTTAAGCCTGAGCGTTGAGCTTACGGAGTCGCGTAGTGTCAAGTCGCCCAAGAACTGACAAATGATATACGCCACCTACCGAAAATACAATGTACAACGAAGCATTTCAACGTTGTCAGGAAGCTGCTCCATCAAGGAAACCCCCCCCCCCCCCCCGGGCAACGGTCTGCCGCCGCCCTGATTGACTCTGACAAGTGGAGACGGCGATCGATTTGGCGCAGACCTGAGGCTGGGTTGTTGATGGCGGCGGCTGGCGGCATTGGTCGAGTAAGATCTGGAGAATTGAGTCAAAGGCCCGCGCTACTACCAACCGTTCGCCAGATTCTCTTGGGACTACCATCTCGGGAAACGATCCAAGGTTCTCGACCTCGAAGGATTGTCTTCTTCCAATGACAAAAATTAACTTGCTGTTCGTTACCTGCCACCTGCACCGTCACAGACCATCTGCAGGCCTCAACTTCGAAGGCTCGTGAGGCAGGCAAACTATACTCGAGACCTATGTCTGACCCAAGCAGCTGGAATATTTTCATGTGAAATTTGGTTACGCATGAATTCTGACAGATCCTTCAGGGTATCTGAAGAAAGTGCTGACAGTTTGCAGTTCATTCGTTCATTTACAGCCCCGTTCCTGTATCCAATGCCTTTGATTCTAATTACTCACGTCAAACAAGATGACGCTACCTCACTTTCGGGTTTGCACCAGTCTTTCAATGGGATTTCTCAAGACCTCCCAGGCAAAGGCAAGATATTGAATCGGTCCGAACAAGTCGATTTCTCTCGTCGTCTCGCCTTGTCAAACCGGCATCCGAGGCTTCCAGTCAAGCGTCCCGTCAGCCAGTTGAAACCTGCTCCCATCAGAGTTCGGGCAGCGTCAGGACATCCGACATCTTAGTCAATCAGGGCCCCTTCCTGAGGAGGCCCGACCAAAGCTGAGAGCCAGAGCTCTTGAAACGGGCCTTCCTCGGCGAGCTCTTCCGAGCCCCACGTGTGTCTTTGATATGGTTTTCCCCTGCTTTCGATCCTTTCCAAACCGCGCTATGTCCCCCCTTCCCGTGATTCCCAGAGCTGTGGTCGGGAAAGCAGGCAAAAATCTCGAGCTGGAAACACCAAGGCCGTGAGCTCTTGAGACTTGCAAAATTGGGCTAATTTACCCTCGATTCTGCATGACGAACCGTCGTCAAGGCGAGGCGCGGCAAGCTTGGGCCTCTGGGATTCCACGACTCGATCAGCTTCTTCTGTCAACCCTGTCCACCGCGCCGTTGCCTCATGTCATGCAGAGCCAGAACTACATCCCTCCTCCCATCATCGAGTCGTTCCTTCCGATCCTCTGGGTTCTGACGTTCTGTCCAACACAGGCTGGGCTCGGCAGCAATCACCCATCACAAGACGAACATCTGAGCCTAGCTTCGTTTCTTTTTTCGTCCATCCGTTTGGGGGTTTTTTAAATTTTTTTTTGTTCTCGGCCTCGGCCGGTAGCCGGGCGCGGTAGCCGGGGCATCTGACTGGTCATCAGTCACCGTACCCTTTTACTCCAAGCTCTGGAACTTTGAAGATAGGCGTATACCGGCTTCAGCCCCAAAGTCTGCCACACAGGATTCTGTATACACACGTTCTGTCATGTCATGCAACAGATTTTTCGGAGGATGTATCCGGCTCCCTTGTCCCATCCCAAATGAACAAAACAGCCCAAGGAGGATTTCGTGCATGTAGTATCAGACAGAGCCGTCATGGGTCGACGAGACCCGGGTGGGGGGGGGGGGGGGAACCGGTTTCTTGAACCTGCATCGGGGAATATTCTACTGCCGATTCCTTCTTGCCGGCCTAAGCCACCATTTGCTACCGTCATTGACTCGAATATCTAGAAACGCTGAGAAAAGTCTAGCCGAACAGACAAGGCCAAGATTCGAACAACACATACAATTCGCCGCTTTCCTCCTCCTCCGCGGAGGCCATGAGCTAAGGCCCCCCCCCCAAAAAAGCCCCAGATTCCTCACTTCCTTCCGGACATCTCCAAACCGTCCGTGCCACTCTGGTGATCCGTCACGTCAGCCACAGATCACAAGCTAGTAGAGGGGAAGAGAGAGAGAAAGAAAAAAGAAAAAGAAAAAAAGACTTCCGCCGCCACGCCAACATCCGTGCCTCCCGCCTTCCCCCCACCCCCCCCCCAAGTCCTGCCCGCGCGGAAGGAGAAGGAAGGCGACGAGAATAATTAGCCAAAGGGAAAAAAAAAAAAAACCCCCCCAACGCGTGTGCTCCAGATAAGAAGACGAATCAGAGTCCCGTCATCGGGGAACACAAGAGGGTTGTTAGGTTGGGGACATGTACCTGGAGCTACGACGATCGTCGCGGACCGGTGCCCAGGGGG